>CAKNYM010049309.1:73849-97256 GCA_932195095.1 Andricus curvator
CGTTTCCAGGCGCATAAATGAAGCAGATTTTCAATTAATTAAAAAAACAAAAAAACAAGGCCGTTTTTAAAAAAACGAAGACTTTAGTTTTATGCATTATGCCATTGAGATTATGTGGTTAAAATATTACATCAAACAATTCATCCGTGTAGAAGGAAAATGGGATCAACGAATACATGGGCTAAAAATCAAGCCTGAGGAAGCGCCTTAAGAAGTCTCCCAGTCTGTCCAATATAAATATAAATATATAAATAAATAAATATATAAATATTATAATATAAATTCCAATATTAGATCAACAGGATTTCCGAAACAAGGTTTTAAACTTCTCGCAGAGCTTTGTTGATACAAATTGTTTGCACATTAGTAGTATTGATCGTCAAATTTCTGAAGGTTTCAGGATAACGAAAGGTTTCCTTAAAAACAACCCTGATATAATTTGCATGAATGCTGATAAAGGCAATATTACAGTTTGTATGAAGAAATCGGATTATGTTAGGGATATGGAGGATTTACTATCCAATCGTGATAACTTTGAATTATTGCATGAAAATCCGTTGAAACAATTAAGAAGAGACACTTTCAAGATTCTAGACAATTGGAGAAAGAAAGGACTTTTGGGAAAGGATATAAGATGGACTGATATAAATACCGAAGACACAGTTCTTGCAAGATGTTATGGTTTGAGATAAATTCATAAAGATGGTTATCCTTTGAGATTAATTATTTCAACTATTAACACTCCCACGAAATTTTTAGAACAAAACTTTAATTTGATACCTAAAGACTCAATTACAACTTCCAAATACAATATTAAAAATAGCTCGGAATTCAAAAAAATTATTATTCAAAAAACTGTTCCTGATGAGCATGTAATGATTTCTTTGGATGTTGTTGCAATGTTTCCAAGTATACCCCTTGAATTGGTTAAACACGCAATTTTAAATAAATGGGATAATATAAAAACACGTACTCGATTAAGTCAAAAAGATTTTATTGAAGGGATAGTTTTCATTATGAACTCAACTTATTTTAAATTCAATGGATCTTTTTATAGGCAAAAATTCGGTACTCCCATAGGTTCAGTCATTTCTCCGATTTTAGCAGAAATGGTTATGGAAGATTTGGAGGTCTTTGTTTTCAAGAAGCTGGATTTTGTTTTGCCCTTTTACTTTCGGTATCCTTCCTATAGATGAAAACTCGTAATTTCATGGAGAAAGAATTTCTGTTAGGAATAGTAAGTCATATGGTGACCTCTATATTTTAAAATTGCAACTAACACAAGTAAAAAAGTAGATTTATCATTTTATCGATCGCCGATAATTATTTCAATTTATTTATTTTCACTATTACTTTCAATGTAAGTTGTTATTGAAGATATTATAGCTTTGCCTGTTATGACTGACTTTCTCAATTCACGGCGTAAAATGAAATGTATTTAAGTAATTTTTCTACACTTTTAATCCAGGCGCAGATGTTCTTCTTTATCAGGATATATGCGCGTTATATTTCCGCCGATATTATTGTATGCACTATAGTCGCGAAGAAATAGTATACTATTCCTTCGTGACTATAGTCTACTCGATGAGATTAGATGAATGACAAAATCGTATAAGTTCGTGGCGCTACCGCACTGATGTATTATAAAGTTTGAGAAAATATAAAGTAAAAATTAATTGAATTTTTTAATGAAAGTTATAGTTCCATGCTTCTTATTTTCTGAACTGATTGATTAATTATTTTTTTAAAGTCCTTTTTACGTTGTTAAATGACTGTATATGAATTAAATTTTCAAAATGATATGTACATTAGACTGGTTCAAAAAAATTGACTATTTTTTTTTCGAAACTGCCACATAAAAACTTCCGGAAAGGTGTAAAAAGACGCCTGTGAAAATCAGAGCTCTTAATATTAATATTTAGAGGTCGCTCATCGCGAATTTCTATTGCCCATTTAAATAGCATGTCAAATTTTTTTTTAATTTGGAGTTTTGTAACTCTTGAACGGCTTAATGAATTGCGAAGACCATGACATATTCTTGTTGGGAATTCGAAAGCTCTACAAAAAAGGTCTCTTATGATTTTTTCATAAATTTACTCCATCAAAAGTTATTTAAGGTTAAAGTTGAACACATATTAAATTTATCGTTTTTTTCTTATTCTTTGGCAAAAATTGGAAATTTATCACTAATTATCGTAATAGTTTTTTCGGAAATTTTATAAATTTCTACTTCTTCTTCAAATTTTCTCTAAGAGAACAATAATCTAACTCAAATCATCACATTATCAAGTTTAACATTGTTTGAAAATTTGTGTCTTATTTTTCTTACCGAGAAAACGTACAATTTTTTAAAGACCTTGCGGTAGTAAATGATGTAGCAGGACGCGGTATCGCATTAATTGATGAATACAATAACTGCTTAACAAAAAACGAGGACCAACTTCAATATCTTCTACAAGTTGTGCAAGAAGATCGTCGACAATTTCCATATTGTAACAAGAAAACATTAAAATAAGAGTTAATGTTCGTAATGATAATTTTAAGGCCAAAACTTATAAATAATGTTGTTTTAGTATTAATATTCAAAATTGTTTATATTGAATTTCATTTTTATACTATACTAAATAAAAAACAGTATGTTTCTAAAAGTGACGTCTTTTCATTAGTATCTGAATTATTTTGATACCTAATAGATGAAAACTACTATTTTAATAAGAAATAAGCCGGTAATACATAAAGATACTGAGCTTTTCGATTTAAAAATTTTTAAACGATCTTTTTTTTAAAGACAATTATGAACTATAAAATTTCTGAAAAAACTATTACGATAATTAGTGATAAATTTCAAATTTTTGCCAAAAATTAAGAAAAAAACACGATAAATTTATTATGTGTTCAACTGTCACCTTAAATAACTTTTGAAGGGGTAAACTTATGAAAAAATCATAAGAGACCTTTTTTGTAGAGCGTCGAATTCCCTACAATAATATGTTATGGGCTTAGCAATTCATTAAGCCGTTGAAGAGTTAACAACTTCCAAATTTAAAAAAAATAATTTTCACATGCTATTTAAATGGGAAATAGAAATTCGCGATGAGCTACCTCTAAATATTAATATTTAGAGCTCTGCTTTTAACAGGCGTCTTTTTACACCTTTCCGGAAGTTTTTATGAGGGGGTTTTGAAAAAAAATAGTCGATTTTTTTGAACCAGCCTAATGTACATATATATTTAAAAAAAATTGTAATTATTTTTAAAGCTTACTATTGAACGAAAGGAATAGAAATGCAATTTTAAACAAAAAACATATATATAATGTGAAAACTACTTAAATGTTTCAATGAAACTAATTGTTTAATGCTTTTTACATTGTGAACTCATTAATTAATTATTAACTGATTCTATTAAAACTTAAATTTTCTGGAATTAGTTTAAAAGGTTGTTCATAATTCAAATTGTCAGAAATGAGAGTTCGAATTTGGAAAAAAATGTAAAGTAAAAATTATTTGAATGTTTCAATGAAAATTATAGATTAATGCTTTAATGAGTATCTGAATTCAATTTTCAAGATTATATGTACATATATTTCATTTTTATTTTTTAATTAGTTTGAAACGTTATTAATGAATTGAATGTATAGAAATGAAATTTAAAATTCAAAGGAGAATATGATGTAAAAATTATTTGAATGTTTTAATGAAAATAATTGTGGAATGCTCTTTATGTTATGAACTGATTAATTAATTATTAACTGCCTCTATTTAAACTTACATTTTCTGGAATCAATTTAGAAGGTTATTGATAATTTAAATTGTCGGAAATGAGAGTTCAAATTTGAAAAAAAAAATATAAAGTAAAAATTATTTGAATGTTTCAATGATAATAATAGTTTCATGCCTTTTATGTTATGAACTGGTTAATTAATTATTAACTGATTCCATTGAAACTTAAATTTTCTGTAATTAGTTTAGAAGGTTATTAATAGGTCAAATATTCACAAATGAAATTTCAAATTAAAGGAAATATATAAAGTAAAAATTATGTGAATGTTTTAAAGAAAGTTATAGTTTAATGCTTCTTATTTTTTGAACTGATGAGTTGTGTGATGAAAAAAAAAGAGGAGGAAAATAAAAGGTTTGAAGAAGAAGCGGAGAAGGCTAGGACGGAAGAAGAGGTTTGAAAGGTGGTAAATAAAGAGAGAAGAAGAAGGAAAAGAGTAAACCAGGATATTGAGATGGTAGAATGGAAAAAATATTTTATTGATTTACTAGGAGGGGTAGAGAGGAAAGTTAGGAAAGGAGGAAAATATGGTAGGGAAACAGATGAGGAGGACATTACAAGGGAGGAAATAGTCAAGGTATTAGGGATGATGAAAGATGGAAATGCACCTGATATAGATGATATTCCAAATGAAGTACGGAAATATGAGGGGACAGAATTAAAGGAATGGGCATGGATAATTTGCAATAGAGTATGGAGAGGAGAGGGGTGGCCAGAGTTATGGGAAGAAGGAGTAGTGATACCAATAGTGAAGAAAGGCAAAGGGGAGGAGGTTAATGATTTTAGAGGGGTGACATTAATGCCAACACTATATAAAGTATATGTGACTGTTTTACCGGAGAGGCTAAAAAAATAAGTTGTGGAGAAAAAGATAGAGCCACCGAATCAGACAGGATTTAGAAAAGGGATGGGAGTGATCGACAATATATATGTTCTGTACCATTTAGTAAATAGGAGAATTAAAAGGGAGAAAGGGGCAATGATAGCAATGGTTGTGGACCTAAAGGCGGCGTTTGACTCATTAGACCGTGGCGAGATAGACAAAGTTATGGTCAAAAAGAGGATACGAGAGGGATCCTCTGAACACACTTTTATTTATTATATTAATATCAGACTTGGAAGACGAAATGAAGAAAAAAGGATGGGAAGGAGTTAGGATAGGGAATGAAAAGATATATACACTGGCATACGCAGACGATATAGTATTGATGGCAGAGGATGTAGAAGGGATGACGGGCTTAATTACAGGATTAGAGAAATACTTAGATGGAAAAAAGTTGAATTTAAATGTAGAAAAGACAAAGATAATGAGGTTTAGAAAAGGAGGAGGAAGAAAGGAAGAATGGACGGGGAGATGGAAGGGAATACAATTAGATGAAGTAAAAGAGTTTAAGTATTTGGGATATACCTTGCGAGCAAATGGAGATCATAGAGCTCGTGTAAGAGAATGGATAAAAAAAGCAGCAGGGGTAATGAAACAGATATGGGGAATAGGAAAAAGAAGGTTTAAACAAAATTGGAGAAGGAGAATGTGGTTATTTGATACGCTGGTATAACCGGTATTAGGTTACGGAGCAGATATATGGGGATGGGAAGAAAGGAAAGAGGTTGATAGTTTACAAGAAAGGTATATAAGGTGGACGCTTATAGGGGTAGACGGGAGGACGCCGGGATATATGGTGAGAGAAGAAACGCAAAGGGATAAATTAAGTACTAGAGCGGGAAAGAGGGCATGGAATTTTGAGACTAAGCTGTGGGAGGGAAAAGGAGGGGAGTTAGCGAGAAAGTGTTTGATAAAGGTAGAAAAGAGGAGAGGGAGGGCGATGGAATTAACGAGATTAGAACAAGAAAGCAGGGAGTTCTTTAAGGCTAGAGAGATAGAAGACGTGACTGGAGTCAACTATGAAGTAGTGGGAAAAAGGGAGAGAGAAAGACAATTAATAGAAAGATGGGGGATGATTGAGGAATCAAAATATAATAAATGGTATAAGATGATAAATAAGAAAGGAGTACCATAGTATTTAGAAAAGGGATGGGGAGAGAAAAAATAGACCAGAATAGCAAGATTTAGATTGGGAAACGAGGTAAGGGCAGGTGTGTACTGGGAAAAGAAATAGAACAGGAAGTGCAGAATCTGTGAATGGGAAGAGGAAACATGGGAGCATGTATGGAAAGGATGTAGGAGAGGAATGAAAGATAAAGGAAGCTGGCAAGAGAATGTGGTAAAGATTCTAGGGAAGGATGGTTTGGGGGAAGAGTGGATGAAGGAGTTAGAGGGTGCTAGGGGAGAAAATGAGAAAGAATCAAGTCCCTTAGGGGACAAATTATGAATAAAGAAGAAGTACCTCTATACCAATTAAGCAATTTCCGCCAATGTTTGTGATGTTGCGAAATAATTATTTGAATTTAATTTTCAGAATTATATGTGAATATGTTTTAATTTTTTCTGAAATTACTATAAAACGTTACTTATAACTCGAATGTTCAGAAGTGAAAGTGTAAATTAAAAAAAAAATTTTTACTAAAAATTGTTTGAATGCCTGAATGAAAATTATAGTTGAATGCTTTTTATGTTGTCAACAGATGAATGAATCATTAGCTGATCAATTTTTCTCAATATTAAATCACATAAAGATTATATTGTAATTTGTTTAAATTAAGTACATAAATTGATTATTTAATGGAAGGCCATGTAATTGAATATTGACTATAATATTTATAATAAAAGATTATTTATGTTTGAAATACCTCTATTCCAATTGTATAATTTTGGTAAATTTTTCGATGTTG
Source organism: Andricus curvator (assembly GCA_932195095.1). NCBI lineage: Eukaryota > Metazoa > Arthropoda > Insecta > Hymenoptera > Cynipidae > Andricus > Andricus curvator. Next base: position 80,419 of record CAKNYM010049309.1, read on the forward strand.
TGAAATAAGTATCTGAATTCTGCTTCCAATATTATATGTACATATTTTTTACTTTTCCGTGGAATTTTATAAATAAATTGAATTTTCAGGAATAAAAGTTAAAATCCTTCAGATGAAAAAAGGTAACCTCCATCTTGTGTACGACTGTAGTATAGAAGGAATCGTTATGTGCTCGAATATTGGATATGATTTGTATAATAAAAGTTTATTTATATTTAAAATACTTCTATTCCAATTTCATAATTTTCAAAATGTTTACGATGTTGTCAGATAATTATCTAAGTAATCTTCAAACTTATATGTTAATGTGTTTTAAGTTTTTATGGAATTAGTTAAAAATATTATAAATAATTGAAATTTTCAGAAAAATATAAGATACAAATTATTTTGATGTTTCAATGCAAATAATATTGTTGATTGATTTTTGTATTCTGAATAGATAAATTAACTTTTATTAACTATAGAATGATTGATTTATTTCAAAAAAGTGAATTACATGAAGATTTACTTTCTATTGTTTTCAATGAAGTCACATAAATTGATTATTTACATTAAGGTTATGTGATTTAATATTGGCTGCTATTTTTATGATAAAAATGTATTTTTTCTTTAATATATCTTCCTTAAAATGGTATAATTTTTTCAAATGTTTGTGATGTTGTAAAGTGAGTATCCGAATTCAATTTTCAAAATTATATGTGCATATATTTCAATTTCTCGTGGTATTACTTGGGAAGGTTATTAATAATTTGAATTGTCAGATAAATATTAAATAAAAGTTATTCTAATATTTCAATGAAAATAATTATTAAAAGCTCTCTATGTTATGAACTCATTAATTAAATATTAACTGTTTCTGTTGAAAAATAAATTTTCTGGAATTAGTTAGTATACCATTAAGCCATTTCCCTTTCAGGGTAGGCGTGACACTACCCGATTTGGGTAGTGTTTCTAGGTGGATAGTTTCTTGTAGTAAATAACTACATTAATAAATTAAATTTAATAAAAGAAAAGTCAAAATTTAAAGAAAAATATATATAAAGTGAAAATTATTGGAAAGTTTCAATGGAAGTAATTTTTCATACTATTTATGTTGTGAACTGATTAATTAAGAATCAGCTGAATAATTTTGTTCACAATATCAAATTACATTAAGATTTGAATTTAATATTCTTTGATTAAGTAACATGAATTGATTATTGATTTTGAGATTATCTAATTGAATATTGGCTACAATTTGTATTATAAAAGTTCATTTATATTTAAAATAGCCTTATTCCAGTTACGTAAATGGCAAATGGCTTCTGAATTTGCGAAATGAGTATCTGAATTCAATTTTCAAAATTGTATTTACAAATGCTTTTATTTTTCCTGGAATTAGTTTGTAAGGTTATTAATAATTCAAATTTTAATAACAATATAAAGTGGAAATTATTTGACTGTTTCAATGAAAATAATTATTTGATACTTTTCATGCTCCAAACTGATTAATTGATTATAAGCTGATTAATTTTTTTCACAATATTGAATTGCATAAATATTGAATTTTGAATAATTTTAATTAGATAACATAAATTGATTATTCACTTCAAGGCTATGTTATTGAATATTGGCTATAATTTTTATAATAATTTTTTGTTTAATACCTTCATTATAATTATATAATTTTTTAAAATGTTTGCGATGGTATGAAATGATTATCTGAATTCAATTTTCAAAATTATATGTACATATGTTTTGATTTTTTATAAAATTTGTATAAAAGATTATTAGTAATTTAAATTTAAGTAATGCAATTAAACATTTTGAAAATATGAATTCAAAATTAATTGAGTATTTAAATGAAAATATTTGTGTGATGCTTTTTATGTTTTTAAATGACTGTTTAATTATTGATTCTACTAAAACTTAAAATTTCTGGACTTTTTTAAAAAGCTTATTAATAAATAAGAATATTCAGAAATGAAGGTCAAAATTAAAAAAAAAATATATGGAGTAAAAATAATTTGATTGTTTCGATGAAAATAATTGCTTGAGGGTTTTTATGTTGTGAACTGTTTAATTAATTATTAGCTGATTAATTTTAACCACGAAATTGAATCACATAAAGATTTAATTTAAATTGTTTTAAATTCAGAATCATAAATTGATCATTCACTTTCAGGTTTTTTAATTGAATACTGGATATAATTTGCATGATAAAAGTTTCTTTAAATTTGAAATACCACTAATTACTTCATTTTTGAAATAATGCTGATGTTGTGAAACGAGTGTCTGCATTCAATTTTTAAAACTATATGTGAATATGATTTTACTTTCTCTGAAATTAGTATGGAAGGTTACTAATATATTAAATTTCCAGAAATGATAGTGAATTTTTTTCTCAATGTAGTATACAAATTATTACAATGTTTGAATGAAAATTATAGTTGAATGTTTCTTATGTTATAAACAGATTAATTAATTATTAGCTGATTATTTTTTTCAACAATTTTAAATTACATGATGATTGAATTTTAATTTGCTTTTGATTAGGTAACATAAACTGATTATTTACTTCAAGGTTATATAATTGACTATTGACTATAAACTGTATAATAAGAGTTTGTTAATGTTTAAAATACCTCTATTCCAATTATATTTTTTTTTAATTTTGGAATATTGTGAAATGAGTATCTGAATTTTAATTTAGAAATTATGTGCACATATATTTTAATTCTCTCTGGAATAGTTTAAAGGGCTATTAATAATTCAAATTTTCAGAAAAATATGAAGTAAAAATTATTTCAATGATTCAATGAAAATAATTCTTCACAACTTTTTGTGTTATAAAATGAAGAATTTGATTGGTCAAGGAATTTGAAGGAATAAATAGTGATTCGAAAATTGAGTAAAGGAGAAACATGAACACAAAAGTTAGCGCGCGCTTGCGCGCGCACGTAATAGTCTAGTGTTGATGATTCCTTATTATGTGTTCCTCTAGCAAAGTTACAGGCAGTTTTTGATGCTTTTAATAGTTTTCATTCAAAACTTCAGTTCACCCATGAAATAGAGAAAAATAATAGACTCAGTTTTTTGGACGTAGAAGTAATTAAGGGTCAGGGAGGTAATATTATTACCAATTGGTACAGGAAAAGTACATATTCAGATAGAATTTTAAATTTCTTTTCGGCTCATCCTTTTCAAAACAAAATTGCAGTAATCAAAAACTTAGTTTACAGAGCTCTAGGTTTCTCCCACATTTCATTTCACAAAGAGAATTTGAATATAGTTTGGAATATCCTTTTTCTGAATCATTACCCACAAAAGTTGATTGAGCAACATATCACAATTAGAATTGAACAAATCAAAAACAAACAAAGTAACATTTTATCTACAGATAATCAGGAAGAATTGAGAGCATATAGTTCTTTCAATACTTTTGTTCTTCCTTTTTTTGGTCAAATTTCGAAAACTATTGAATTTATGTTAAAAAAAATTTAATATTCATACTATTTTCCGTTTACTATTTAAAATGGATTCAATAATGACTTTTGGTAAAGATCTTGCTAGACATACGAGAGGATTTTTTGATGTTGACCATGATCTTGACTGGGATAATGTTGAAATTTTACACAGTGAAAGTAATGAGAGAAAGAGAGAATTCATGGAAATGTTTTATATTAAAAAACAAAATAAGTTTTCTATTAATTTAACAACTGATTTGGATAAATTAAACAAAAGTTATTCTAGTATGATTAATTACATTTAGCAATACGTTTTCATTTGTCTTGACTTTCTCTCATTTCTTGTTTGTTTATAACGGATTTGTCTTTTGACCAACATTCAGTTGTCAGGTATCAAGGTGATAGCGTCGTTATTTCGTCGCTGTTCCTACCTGCTCTAATTTTTCTTGCCTTGATAAGGGTGCTGTGTGAGCACCGAAACGTTGGTAAATATTGTGCATGCTTTCGTATTGTGATTTGATAATAATAATAAAAAAAAAAGACGAAAGAAATAAAAAAGAGAAGGAAGGGGATGTGGTTGGTTGCCTTCTCATTTTTCTTTCCTCTTTTTTATTTTTGTGCGAAGAAACAAATTTTTTTGTTTTTAGGAATTGCAATAGGAGCATTTTGTGGTGTTTGTCCAAATTTGATCGTTTAATTCCTGTTTTGTTTTCAGGAATTCTATACATTAACTTGATTATTGGACGTTAAATGGGATTTTAAATTTGATTTTAATCTAATTTAAAATTCTTAAATTTCAGCACTAGGGTGGTCGAAATTTTGTTTTCTTCAAATTTTCATGCGTACTTGCCGGAACTTTCTTCGAATCCATACAAAAATAAATCCATTTTTTTTGTATTTCCCGTAAGAAAAAAAGAAGTTTTTGTCAATTTTAATCAGAATCGTCAATTTTTGGTGAATCGAGTTGGAACTCAAAATTCCTCTGCACAATTAGCCATAGAATACGAATAAAATATTTTTTAAATGTCACCCTCATAAGTCTGTTTTATACGGTCCCAAAAAAACCACATAAGTGAAAAGATGGGTTTTGCGAGTTTTTGGCGCTAATCATGATATTTTTTGCGGCTTTTTGACTCAAGTTGTTTTTCATAGATAATATATAACTTTGTGCTGTTGACTATATGTTTGACTTAATTGTTTAGACAATTTATTATTGTTTTTAGCAATTTTTTCTAAAAAAAGAGCTAGAAAGTCGCGGGTTTTTCAAAAATGTTTCACTTTCTGTACAATTTTCAACTAGAGGGAGGTGAAACTTTATTAATTTTAACGAAGATAATTGTTTAAACAATTCACTATTATTGTTAACATTATTCTCTTAGAATAATTCTAGAAAATTGCGGTTTTTTCAAAAATTTCCCACTTTTTGTACTATTTTCAATTACAGTGAGGTAAATAATTAATAACACTCAACAACGTTGATTGTTCAGAGAATTTATTTAATTTTTAATAATATTCAATTCGAATAATGCTCGAAACTTGCGGTTTCTTTCTGAAATTTTCAACTATTTATCTAGCGTTCACTTGGAGTGAGTTAACAATGAAGTCAGTTCAGCATAAATAATTATTTAAACAGATTATTATTGTTTATAACTATCTTCTTCTTTATTGATGCTAGATAGTTGCGGTTTATTCTGAAATTTTTCAACTTTTTACCCACTTTTCACTTACTGAAGTGATAAATAATACAAGTAACCAAACATTGTTGTTTAAACAATTTATTATTGTTTATAAATATTTTCTTAGATAATTGCAAGAAACCTGCGGGTTTTTCTTTCATTTTAAACCTTTTGTCCACTTTTTCACTAAGAGTTTTATAATAAATAATGAAATTTAACGAACATAATTTTTTAAACAAATTTGTATTGTTTCTATCTATCTTCTTTTATATTAATGTTTAATCATTAATGTTCCGTAGTACACACTTTTTGATTTTTTAATGTTTCCCGTTCAAAATTATCCGAGAAAAGGGACCTACTAGGCAAAAAATCGATGTTCGGATTATGATTGATTCTGTAAGTTCTTTAACTGATCTTTCTAGGGATGCAATCAAAAATTTTCTATCTGCATTATTTCACAAGATATAAATGATTGAAAAAGTGTCTTTGAATGCGTGCGAGGCGGCAGCTTGACGCCACTGCTCCTTTTCTTCTTCCGCCACTTCCCCCGCACTTCTCGCCACGACCCTGCTTGGAGCACTAGGCTCCGCACAATTAGGTATTTTATGTTATGAAAAATAAAATTTCCGACACTGTAAAATTCCCGAATTGGAAAACTCACGAATAATAAAATTCCCGAATTGGAAAATTTCCGAATAATAACATTCCCAAATAGTTTATAATATAACCGAATTGGAAAATTCCCGACAGTTCATAATATAACCGAAATTGAAAATTCCCGAATTATAAAATTTCCGAATAATAAAATTCCCGAATTGGAAAATTCTCGAATAAAAAAATTCCCAATAGTTTCTAATAATACGGAATTTGAATATTCCCCAATAATGAAATTCCCGAAAGAAATTTGCCGAATTATAAAATATCCGAAATAGAAAATTCCCAAGTGTAAGCATTTAATTTTTATTAATGAATATTATTTATTTATCAAAAATACAATAATAAAATATTTCTATGAAAAAAATTACTTTGAATGTGTAAAGTTTCTAAAATTATTGTTCAAATTTGAAACAATAATTGAAAACAAAATTTGGGACGACTGAAAAATCCGGAAAAATAATTTCTGGAAGAAAATTGTTTCCAATTATTATTATTTTTAATGCAAGCAATAATTTTAGAAACTTTAAACATTAAAAATATTTGATTATTGTATTTTTAATAAACAAATAATATTTATTTTAAACAATATTATTTGTTGAAATTGGAGAATTTTATAATTAGGGAATTTTCTAGTTTGGATATTTTATAATTCAGCAATTTCATTATTCGGGAATTTTCAAATTCGGTAATATTATAAACTGTCGGGAATTTTATAATTTGGGAATTTTCCAACACGGTAATATTATTACTGTTCAGGAATTTTATTATTCCGGGATTTTCCAATGGAACGAATGAAAAATCCCGAAAAATAACATTCCCGATACTGTGAAATTTCCGAATAGGGAAATTTCCGAATTATAAAAGTTCCAAATAATAAAATTCCCGAACAGTTCATAGTATTACCGAATTGAAAAATTGCCTAATAATAAACTTCCCGACAATTTATAATATTACCGACATCGAAAATTTCCGAATAATAAACAATGATTGAAGAAAATTGTTATACAGAAATATATTTTTTTCCATTATTGTTATTTTAAATTTAAACAATAATTTTAGAATCTTTAAACATAAAAAATAATTCTTCCAATAGAAATATCTGATTATTGTATTTTGAATAAATAAATAATATTTATAAATAAAATTTTCAAATTGTTTGAACTCGGGAATTTTCTAGTTCGGATATTTTATAATTCGGCAATTTTCTGCCGGGAATTTTATTATTCGGAAATTTGCAAATCCGGTAATATTATAAGCTGTCAGGGAATTTTATTATTCGGGAATTTTCCAATTCCGAATTTTATTTTTCGGGAATTTTATTATTCGGAAATTTGATTACTCTGAAATTGTATTATCAGGGAATTTTCCAATTCGGGAATTTTACAGTGTCGGGAATTTTATTTTACGGGAATTTTCAAATTCTGTAATATCAGAAACTTTTGGGAGTTTTCCAATTCGGGAATTTTATTATTCGAAAATTTAATTATTCTGGAATTTTCAAATTCGGTAATATTATAAACTGTCCGGGAATTATATTATTCTGGAATTCTATAATTCGGGAATTTTATTATTCGGGAATTTTATTTTTCGGGATTATTCACCATTCGGTCGTCCCATAAAAATCTTGAGTAGAAAAATTTCCAAATACTAAAATTTTATTTCCGACAGTTAATAATATTACCGAATTTGAAAGTACTATATTTTATGAAATACTATATTCATAAATATATAAAATAATATTTTAAATTCAAACAATAATTTTAGAATCTTTAATCAGTGAAAATACTTTCTTATAAAAAAATTTGATTCTTATATTTTGAATGAATAAATAATATTTATAAAAGAAAATTTTGAATTGCTTATATTCGGGAATTTTCTAGTTTGGATATTTGGAAATTTTCGGTGGGGAATTTTTCAATTCGGTAATATTACAAGCTGTCGTGAATTTTATTATTCGGGAATTTTTCATTTCGGTAATATTAAAAACTGTCCGGGAATTTTATCATTCGGAAATTTTCCAATTGCGGAATTTTATTATTCGGGAATTTTATTATTTGGAAATTTTATTATTCACGATTTTTGTTATTAGAGAATTTTCCAACTTGGGAATTTTATTTTTCGGGAATTTTCAAATTCGGTAATATTAGAAACTCGCGGGAATTTTCCAATTCGAAAATTTCATTATTCGGGTATTCTCAAATTCGGTAATATTAGAAATTGTCGTAATTTTTCAATTCGGTAATATTGCAAGCTGTCGTGAATTTTATTATTCGGGAATTTTTCATTTCGGTAATATTAAAAACTATCCGGAAATTTTCTCATTCGGAAATTTTCCAATTGCGGAATTTTATTATTTGGGAATTTTTTTATTCGGAAATTTTATTATTCATGAATTTTCTTATTAGGGAATTTTCCAGCTTGGGAATTTTATTTTTCGGGAATTTTCAAATTCAGTAATATTAGAAACTCTCGGGAATTTTCCAATTCGGAAATTTCATTTTTCGGTATTCTCAAATTCAGTAATATTAGAAATTGTCGGAATTTTTCAATTCGGTAATATTACAAGCTGTCGTGAATTTTATTATTCGGGAATTTTTCAATTCGGTAATATTAAAAACTATCCGGGAATTTTATCATTCGGAAATTTTCCATTTGCGGAATTTCATTATTCGGGAATTTTATTAGTTGGAAATTTTATTATTCATGAATTTTGTTATTAGAGAATTTTCCAACTTGGGAATTTTATTTTTCGGGAATTTTTAAATTCGGTAATATTAGAAACTGTCGGAAATTTTCCAATTTGGGAATTTTATTATTGAGGAATTTTATTATTGAGGAATTTTATTATTCGGGAATTTCACAGTGTCGGAAATTTTATTTTTCGGGATTATTCAGTCGTTCCCTTTTTTAACACGGTCGTCTTTTTCACCACAGGTGTATTTGGATATTATTTTTCATTTTGAAAAAGCTTTTTAATTCAATAATAATTTCATTACACATTTATGCATGGATTTTATGATTTAAACGAATAGTTTTTAGAAAATGAAGAATAATGTCCAAATACACTTATGGTGAAAAATAATTTTTTTTCTGAGTTTAAAAAAAAATGTAACGAAAATTCTGCTAGACGGGAGAATTTGGACTCGATTGCCGGCGCACGAACGGGAGAAGAAGAGAGTGGGGAAACTCGGTCGAACTGTAAGGAGTGGGGGTCTAAATTCCCTTCTGAGACTTCTCCGTTTCGCCGTCTCGAGTTCGGGATTTCTTCAATCGCTTGCCCTGTAAAATTTCACTTTTGCCTAGTAGGTCCCTTTTCTCGGATCGCGTCACATATAATGAAAAAAAAAATAAACTGTAAAAACTGTAAAACTGCACATTAGGAGCCAATAGTTTTTGAATAATTATTGAATATTTCAGAATTTTGAAAATCTATTGAATTAAAGAATGTTCAAAGAATATCTTTGAATTTTTTCATGTTTTTCCTAACGTCGACCGCTTTTTGGGAACAGGTGAAAGTCGACGCTTGAAAAAAGAGACAGACAAACCCGGTTCTTGGGATGTTTTGCTTTTTAACTATTGACAAAATTCAGAGATGTTTTTTTGAGTTTGAGAATATATAATGAAGATAAAAGATATTTACCATTTCTAATATTTTGAAGCTTATTGGTATATTAATTGGACAATATTTTATGACCTCTACTTCAACAAGCTCAATCACTTCGCCGGTATTTGGCACACTCAATGCATAGGGTGGAGGAGGTTCACTGAAAATCATTGGTGTTTCCACAGATGTTTCAGATGAATAAGGAGGAGGTTGTATACTCATTTCTGGATCCAAACTTGGTGCACTTGGATGAGGCGGATTTGATAAATCCTGAAATCCAATATTCTTTGATGGTGTTGGTATCCAAAGTGTTAACCATGTTTGTCTTTCTGAGGTAGTTCCGTTATTCAACATTTTCACTGCAAAATTACAAAAGTAGCATTCGTTATATTGTAAGATTAGCTGTGATTTCGAAATCGAGTGTTTCCACTTGGTTTGGATTTATAATGATATGATGCTCATTTCACGAGCACTTAGCTTCCCGTTAGCAAATGTATTTGCTTCCGCATAGAGGAAGCATTAGTTATTTTTTTCAATAATAGACAAATCAAAGGGTTCATTTTGATAATTTAGAAATGGAAATTAAAAAAAAAAAAAAAAAAAATTAAAAAATAATACTAACCATTCTTTGAATACAAAGACAAATCAGACAAATCAAATTTTGCATTCGAAATTATAATTTTTCGAGCTGGAAAAGAGAAGGAGAAAGTTCTGCCGCACCCTATCCCTTTCCCAGCTTTATGATTTCTTTACAAAAATTGTCAGAATTATTCTATTTGAAAATTTATATTCAAAAAGTCTTTTCTATACATGCTTTAACTTTGAATTATGTCGATGAAAAAATTTTTACTATGAAAATCCGTGTTTTCAAATATCATGCATTACCATAGCTTCCTTACTCTTCAATAAAATGTATCAATGTTATAGGTCAATCGATTCGACTTGAATCGACACAATTTTTCTATTCCCGCGCCAACTTAATATTATAAGAATGAGAAACTTTTTACTGCAAAAATCGATTTTCAAAATATATAAATCACCATAACTTCCATACTCTTTAATTAAATGTATTAATATAGCAGGTCAACCGATTTGTCTCGAACCAAGAAATCTTTTATATTCTTGCATCAACTTTGAATTATGCTAATTAAGAAAGTTTTACTATAAAAACCCCGATTTTTAAAAATATTATTGAGTGCTGAAAAAACTACAATAAATATTTTTCGATATCCTTTGGTCAGTTTCAAGATATTAGTGGTGAAAATAAGCCCTCGAAATTTCATCAATTTATCTGTAACCGTTTTCTATTTATCGTGTTCACAAAAAAGTGTAACATCGACACACTCATCCTAACACACATTCACACACACACACATCTGGACAATTGCTTAGAACATTGTATTACACATTTTTAAATTAAGGAAGGTTCAATTAAATGAATTTAAAAATGTTGGAGAATGTTACCATTACAAAGCTTCCTCTATGAGGAAGCAAAATAGTACATTATGCAACAAGGGGCAAAAGTAGAGGGAAAATCTACTTTTGCCCCGCTGAATTTTACTTTCGCCCCACTAAATTTTACTTTTGCCCCGCTAATAGTGATGCCGTTCGATACGAGACTGTCTCGATATCGTATCGAAAAATCTCGGTTTTTTCTCGTATCGGTATCGGTTTCTGAGACTCCAGTCTCGGTTTTGTCTCGTATCGTTTTGGTATCGGAGAACCGATATATCGCTCGGATCGTCTCGGGATTTTGAGACTAGACAGCCAGATGGTGGTTTTCTACGGAACAACAGTAGAAGGGGAACGGCGAAAAGTTTCAACTACCTGAGTTCCAAAGAACCTTTTCTAGAAATATTTTTCAACTGCAGATAAAAATATGCATTATAAGTTTCTTTTACAATTGTATTCTTTTCAATGTAATGAACCATTATATTTTTGCACTGTTTCTAGATTATAAAGCAATTGATGAAAAATGTTCATTGGAACGTTAAAAACTTCAAGCAAATTACCTTTTAAATTTTCATGCTTTGAAACTTCTAAAATTCTTACATGTCTTTTAAACAAAATCGAATTTTTTCAAAAAAATTGGAAAAACTTTCAAAATTACAAAAACGGAATATGTGAAGGTGTCTCAATATAAAAATACAATTTTTTATTGTAGTAGAAGGGTCGCAGTACAGAACTGTATAACCAACAACATGGGAATTTTTCGAAACAACGGAAAAAGATCCTTTAAATTCTAAATCATCATTAAAAGTTATGCATGTCCGATGAAGTGGATGTTGAAGTTGACAATCTTAAAGTGACAATAACATAAAATTGGAGCAGGTTCGACTGCAGATTGCAACAAAAAATTTTATGTTTTGGTTAAAAAAAAAGGGAAAAATCCTCCCGAGATATGAAACTTGTGCATACGAGTAAATGAAGTTTAGTATATTTAGCTAATTCCGAGAAAAATGACCGAGAATCTGGAGATTAAAATGTCACGGGTTTTCAAAATCGGCTTTAGATAGCGATTCAAAATGGAATTTTCAATTTGTTACAAAAATAAAAACTTATTCCCGAGATATGGGTATATGCTGAATGATAATAATAGAAAAGATTTCTAAAAAAAATCATTTTTTTCTCGATAAAATCAAAGTTGAAGATCGTGATATCACAGTATGACAGACATGTTTTTACTAAAAATCCTAAAAAATAAGAAAATATATATGATTGCTTTTGTGATTAAATTATAATAATTTGAAGAAATATCGATAAACTAAAATATTATTAAAACTTGTGAATGATAATGAAATTATATTTCAAAACAATCCTTTCACCACAATACGTAATTGATTTTTCATGCAATAAACCCATTTTTGATAAAAATGGTTGTTACCCAGTGTTGTGCTACTACTTTTGAGTTATGTTTTTCTAAAAGAGTGAATTATGAGGAAGTTTCGATGTAAAGCTTTTATTGATTTTTTCCGTAAAATGTCAATTTCTTTTTTTATTTTGATAATTAGAACATTCACAATTTTCTGATTAAATTTGTCTACATATTTTTCAATAATTGTGAAGATAATATTGATATAAGTAAATTAAAAAACTTAAAAAGGGAGTGAAATTTTATGAGATTACAACTAAAATATATCTTCTGATAATAACCTGTTATACATATTAAAATAAAATCGTACAATATAGTAATGGGAAAAACGTATTTATTGAAGAAAGGACTTATCACTTTCAGAAAAGAGGAAGTTTTTCAATTTGTGGGGGAAAAGAATTTGTCATTATGATTTTGATTTTAAAGTATAAATCTAATTTTCCTACAATTTGGCAGAAAATTTAAAAAGATATCTGAAGATTTCAGATATGTCGAAAATGAATCCAAAAAATTGTAAAGAAAATTTTGTTATTTTATAGGATGTTACAAGATCTGAGGAATAATAATTGACGTCAGTTTGACCCTTCAAACTTCAGAAATTTAGAAGTTTGGAAAAAATTAGGAAATACTATTTTTTTCAGAAAAGTTTTCAAGTTTACAAATATTTTTAATTTCTTTAAAAATTCTAAAATTCCTCTCGAATTTTTCTAACGAATTGTGAAAAACTTTAAAAATTACAAAAATTGCACTTCCATAAATCTTCCACATTTTTTAATTCTTTTTTTATTTTCTTTAATAATTGATTGGTCTTGAACATATTTTTAAAACGTCCAAACATTCTAAATATCTTTCAAAATAATTCGAATTTTTCCTTTAAAACAAAAAAATCTGAATAATTAAAAACATTACCTAAAGTCTTCCACATTTTTTTCAACATTTTAAGAAATCTTTTTCATCTTTTTGAATTTTCTTTAACGATTAATTAGTTAAAATAAAAAAAAAATCATTTTAAGTTTTTGATTGAATTTTTTTTTATTCTCTTCAAATTATAAATAATCTATAAATTTTTTAAAAACTTCAAAAAATTCTAGATATCTTTTAAAATATTTCGAATTTCTCCTAAAATTAAAAAAAAATCTGCAAAATCCAAAACATTACATATTTTTGTTTAAATTTGATTTAAATATTTTTAAGTTTTGAATTATTCTTGAATCATTTTAGAACTTCGAAATAACTCTTAAGCTTCCACCAATTATAAGATAAATAAATGAGCTAATTTACTCATATTTTTTAGAGAAATTATTATTATTATCATTCATAATAATAATTTTTTTCCAAACAATCAATGAATCAGAAATCAAACGATATTTCGGCAAAATAAAAACTATATAAAATACGATTAGTAGTATTAGTAGGTCACGTGCTTGTAGATTTACGTAAAATAGAAGTTGAGGGATATCTTTGCGCCTCTTGATCAACAAATAAAAAGTAAGAGGATTTATTTAAATAAAAACTTTCGTTTAAAATTATCAAACTTTTATCTGTCCATGTGAAAGATTTAATTTAAAAGTTGAATTGAAATAAGTTTGAGTTTATTTAAATCAAACAGATCTCATTGAGTGCTTTAGAATTTCTTCGGCAGTGCAAACTGTAGAGTTGTAGAGTTTAGATTTTTGGAATATATTTTATATTTATGAGAATATAAATTATTATTTATAATAATATTCTCTCAGCATTATGCTAGAAAGTTGCAGTTTTTTCTAAAATTTCCCACTTTTTAAGGAATTTTAACTTAGCGTGAGGTGATAATTAATTCATTTTAACAAAAAGAATTGTTTAAACAATCAATCATTATTTTTAATAATATTCTTTTTCAATGATGCCAGAAATTTGTGGTTTTTCCTGGAATTTTTCACTTTTTGTCAACTTTTCACTTAGAGCGATGTAATAATAATAATAATAATATTTAAAAAAAATCTTTTACGGGGCCAGCACCGCCATTTCGTATTGAAAAAAGCTGTGCTAAATAATTATGCAATTATTGTGCTAGGTTTTTGCTCAATCGCGCCGTAAACATTTTTTCAAAAAAGCAAAATTAAAAAAAAACTTTTCCAGGCTATTACCGCCATTTTTTTTCGTAAAAAAAATTGTGCTGAATTGTGTTAGGTTTCTGCTTGATTGTTACGTAAAATATTTTCTAAAAAAGTCAAAATTTCAACCAAACTTCATAAAAAAACATTTTTTCAGACATTGCAAACAAAAATGTAAAAAATGCGAATACCGGAAATTTGAATGTTGTGCTGGGTTGGGCTAGGCGTGAAAAAACATTATTGTTCTATACAATTTTCACTTGGGACCATATTTTTTGGTGAAAATCTAGTTTTTTCCTCAAAATAATTTTTTAAATTCAAGATTTTTCGAAATGCAAATTTCGAAGCTATGAAAATCGTGCTAGATTGTGCTAGGCATACACAATCAAAAAATTCATTTTTCAAGAAAAACTCAAAATTCAAAAAATTATTTTAAGGAAAAATAAAACTACCATTCATTTGTGTAAATTTTGGTTCAAATTTTGACTTTAAAAAAATCGTTTACGGCACAATGAAGCACAAACCTAGCACAATTGAGCACAACTGCTGTTTTTTCTAAAATACAAAATGGCGATTTTGGCCGCAAAAAAAACTTTTTATGATTTGTGACTGTAATTTTGATTTTTTCAAACAAAAAAATTTGCAACACAATTCTGCACCAACCTAGCACAATTTAGCACAACTTCCGTTTTTTTGCATCTTGTTTATTTATTATATGTTTATAACTAAAGAACCAAAGCAAAGTAAAAAATTTCAGAAAAAAACGCAACTTTTTAATTATCTAAGAGAAGACAGTTATAATCAATAATAAACTGTTTGAACAGTTATTTTTGTTAACTTGCATGAGTTTGTACCTCACAAAGTAAAAAGTTGACAAAAAGTGGACAATTTCAGAAAAAAATTGGAATTATATATAGCATTACTATAGGAGAAGATAGTTATAAACAATGATAATTTGTTTTAATAATTTCTTTGTTGAATTTAATTAATTATTGCCACACTCTAAGTGGAAAGTGGATAAAAGTTTGAAAATTGCAGAAAAATCCGCAACTTTCTAACATTATTCGAAGAGAATATTTATTAAAAACTATAATAAATTGTTTAAACAAGTATGTTTGTTAACTTCAATATTGAGTCATTTTATTGCTCGGATGAAATTTTGAATAACTATTCATTTTTTAAGTTTATTTATTATTTCTTGAACTGATTTAGATATTTTGTTTTTTATGTTACGTTTAAAGATAAAGTTTAGTAGATAATAAAAAAATGAAAATCCTAAATATGTTTTAAACTGACTTAAATTGTTTCTAAAATTCTTCACAAGTTAAAATTAATCAGTGGTTAAATCATTAAATTCACTAACCTTGTTTTAAATAATCACAGATTTTTTTCTGACAACCTTCCTGCTTCCTTTCAGTATCAGTACTGTCCCGCAGTCAACTGCGGATCAACGCAGCTCACACTGGGAAATCCCATTTCGCGAATCAAAAATTGGTAAAAACCAGAAACGCCAAGGGGTTATAATAAACATTGGAGGGGGTAGATAAGAGATATTTAAGATTCCAATTTAATTATAAAAAGTCAGGGGAGATGTTTCCACTTTGTTTGTATTAATAATGATATGGTGATCATTTCACAAGCACTTTGCTTCCTTATAGGGGAAGCATTACTTATTTTTTCAATAATAGACAAACTAAAGTCTTCATTTTGATCAATTCAAAAAAAGAAATTTACAAAAAATACAAAATGAAAAAATAATACAAACAATTTTTCTAATGCAAGGACGAATCAGGCAATTAAATTTTTTATTCGAAATGATAATTTTCCGAGCCGGAAAAAAGAAGGTAAAAGTTCGGCCGCACCCTGTCCCTTTCCCAGCCTTATGATTTCTTTAAAAAAATTGTCAGAATTATTATATTCAAAAATTTATGATCAAAAAGTCTTTTCTATTCATGAGTCAACTTTGAATTATGTCGATGAAAAAAGTTTTTGTGTTTGAAACAGATGATTCAAATATTATAAATGAGCATAACTTCCTTAATTATCAATAAACTGTATTAATATTATAGATCAATCGATTTTCCTCGAATCAAGGAATCTTTTCCGTTACTGCATCAATTTTGAATTATGTTAGTGAAAAAAGTTTCTCTATAAAAAAGCATGTTTTCAAATATTATGCATTACCATAGCTTCCTTACTCTTTGATAAAATGTATCAATGTTATAGGTCAATCGATTCGTCTTGAATCAACACAACTTTTCTATTGTCGGATTAACTTTAAATTATGATAATGAGAAAATTTTCACTATAAAAATCAAGTTTAAAAAAAAATATATATATATATATATATTACTATAACTTCCCTACTCTTTCACGAAATGTATTACTATTGCAGTTAAGTTGATTCGTCTCGAACCAAGGAATATTTTATATTCTTGCATCAACCTTGAATTATGTTGAAGAAAAAAGTTTTAATATGAAAAACTGTAATTT
>CAKNYM010049309.1:122256-132990 GCA_932195095.1 Andricus curvator
CTTCCACTAAGCTTCTTATGAAAACAAACATCTCGAGTTCAAATAAATATAGAACGCCCATGGTCGATGAGAGCGCCTTATGGTTAACTAAGTAACGGTAACGGTAACTAAACGACGAATACCAACTTTCAAAGATAGTTTGAATCCTCAACGATAACAGAATAATTTCCAACCGAGTAGCAGCAATCAAAAATTAATTCAGTTCAGCAAAAATAATTATTTAAACAAATTATTATTGTTTATAGCTATCTTCTTCTTTATCAACGCTAGATAGTTGCGGTTTATTCTGAAATTTTTTAACTTTTTACTTAATTTTTACTTAGTAAAGTAATAAGTAATGCAAGTTAACAAACATAGTTGTTTAAAAAAATTATTATCGTTTATATGTATCTTCTATTAGATAATTTATACAAAACCTGCGGGTTTTTCTTACATTTTAAAACTTTTGTCCACTTTTTCACTAAGAATGTTATAATAAATAGTGAAATTCAACAAACATAATTTTTTAAACAAATTTGTATTGTTTATAACTATCTTCTTCTATAATAATGATAGAAAGTGGCGGGTTTTTCTGCAATTTTCAGCTCTTCTCTGACTTTTTAGTTAGAAACAAATAATAATGTTATTATTAATTTTAAAAAAAGACTCTCACTAAATACTTCAAAGAAAATTTATATTCAATATGATCCATATAGAAAATTTGAAAAATATTTCAAATATCTGTTTTATTTCAGAAAATTATATTCACAAAAAAGAAAGAGAATGTGCAAGAAATGATTCCGTCTATTTTTATAACCTATTTTGTTGAAAAATCGTATTTTTTAAATGAATTCTACTGTTTTTTATATTAATTTTGTTTGTAGTCAGAAAAATTCAATCATTCTGTTAAAAGTTGAACTACTTTCTTAAACATATACTTTTTTGTTAAAGATTCATGATTTTGGTGAAAAATTCGTCTTTTTGTTAAAAAATCCTTCTTTTTGATTACTTCTTTGACACATTATTGTTACTATTTTACTATTTTTAAGCTTGAGCAGTTCCGAGCCCTGTATATATTTATACCTTATACTTTTCTCTACGTAATTTTCATTGAACATTAATTCAAAGTTCGTATTCATGAATTGCATAATATTAATGGCATAATATTAATATTAATAATTATTTCACTTACGCACATGCCACAAAAGTTTTATTCCTTTTGCTCTTTTCAATTATTATCATTTGTATTATAATTTACATTCATTTTTTAATTGTAATATCCATTAGTCATATTTACAATTTCACACCACTTTTTTATCCGCAGAAAAATGATTTTGTACAAATTGGCAGCTTTTAAAGGTTCCAATAAGTGTTTCACAATTCTAACGTATACAGATTTTTAGGATATTACAATTATTATATTGTTCACTTACAAAAACTTCAAAGTTTTATTGTACTTTTCAAGAGAAAAACATAAATAAATATTCTAAACCACGTGTTTACAAAATGTGTATTGCGCCAATTCAAAATCCCATCGACTTTCTTTTTGTGTACTGTTCGATTATTTTTATTTATGTAATTACTTTTTATTAAGTTTTATTCAGTTTCCAGTTTCAGTCGATTCACTCATTGACAATAAACTAAATTTTACATGATTTTTATTAATATTTTTGAGTTCTCTTCCCTACTACATTTGAATCTCCCGCATATCCCGATCTGTCCCGACTGGTCCCGAACCAAAACATCCCTCAAACATGGCGGCTCCGAAGCCTTCGAGTAGACACACGCGTTTTCCATTGAATCCTGCATCCAGTGTATTATATATATTAGTGCGTAGTACACATTTTTCATTTTTTAATGTTTCCCATTCAAAATTATTTTTATTTTGAACGTTTCTTTTAGAATAATTCGATTCAAAACGAATTTAAAATGAATAAGTATTTATTAATTATTTTGTTAAACAATATTCCTAGTACGAATCAATGTGTGTCATTGTAGTCATACCCAGTGTGTACGAAGCACCCCTTCATGTTTCCCATTTAAAATAACGTCTTGTTTGGAACGTTTTTTTTTTTTTATAATTCCATTTCAAAGGTTGATAATTGTTTTTTATTAATATTTTAAACTTCAAAGTTGAGGGTAACTTTATTTTTTGATCTTAGGAAAATTTTCCCAATGAATTTTCATGCAATTAATGCAATTCTGCAATGCAATGCAGTTTTAAAAATTCTGAAATATTTCATAATTTACTTTTGACGGGAATTCTTCTTCACAAATACTGTATCCTGAGAAAAAACTTAGATATGAAAGTGTGTAATGGCTCAAAATGTGCAGTTTTGTGAAGTGAGTGCAGTTTAATAATTTAATTTATGATAACATTATTTTTACGCAAGAAATACAATTTCAAATATTTCTGACTTTGATCAGCTTTGGCATGTAGGCGGCACAGCGGGGCAAGTAGTAAAAAAAAAGTACTCTTTTGATGACAATAGTAACTCTGTTGCAATATCTGTTCAGGAGAGTCGGCTTGCTTCTGGAGTTACTATTGCCACCGAAAGGATAAAAAATATATAAATGAAAAAAAATAAATAAATAAACTGTAAAAACTGTAAAACTGCACATAAGGACCCAGATAACAATTTGCTCACACCTTGCCCGCATGGTGTTTGCACGCGTGTCGACCGATCGGCACGATGTGACGGCAAGAGTGCAGACATATGTGTCCTCATATGCGTCGCATATGCGTCGCACGCGTGTCGGCACGTGCGTGCCAGCCTCGTGCTAGCATGCACGTGTTTGAGTTATAATTATTGAAACCAAGATGTTAAAAATAACATAAGTAACAGGAAACATTGTATGACGTTTTTAAGAAGAGACTCCTGTGTTGAAAGTTGTTCTTTCACAACTGATGATGCAACAGGTGTTTATTCCAAAAGCGACATACACAAAATTATTCCTGTTACCTCTTAAATAATGTATTAGCGAGAAATATATATTTATCTGAAAATATTTTTTTATTTCGAACAATTTAAATTATTCAACACAGAACGTTTATTCATCACTTTTGTTAAAAAACAAAGGGATTTTAAAGAAGACTATACTTTTGAATCATCCAGTTAATTACTTTGAATTATTTTTCAAGCTGCATATTTTTAATCGTTCTACTACTGAGATTTAAGAACTTAAATCTCAGAAATAGAACGATTAAAAATGTGCACTTGAAAAACTTGTTTTCGATCATTTTAAATCTGAATATAGTAAATATAGTAAAAAATAGTGAACCATTTTCCGAAACAAAACCCAAGAAAAAATGTTTATTTAATTTGAACAAAAATAATTATTCACTTTTACTTCGACTTTTTGTCTGTAAAATAAACTTGGAAAATAACAAAAATTTAGAGCATGAAGCGAATTTGATCAGAGTTTTACTTTTACACAACTGCTATATTATGTTTTTAGTAATAATGCGCTTTTTGTGCCACACTCTTCACCGCACGCTATATGCCGACATTTTGCCCTAAGTACCTGACGAGCATGATAGACGCACGCTGTGCTGCATATCATGCAGACCGTGTGCGGGCACTATGCGGGATTACTTATTACCCTCAGAACGTGCTGGCACTGTGCTTGCATTGTTGCCGACACATCGTGCTTGCACGCCACGCGCCCATGTGCGTCTGCATGCATTGTTATCTGGGGAGCCAATAGTTTTTGAATAATTATTGAATATTTCAGAATTTTGAAAAATCTATTGGATTAAAGAAAGTAAACATAATAAAGATAAACGATATTTACCATTTCTAATATTTTGAAGCTTAGTGGTATATTTATTGGACAAGATTTTTTGTGCTCTACTTCAACAACTTCAATCACTTCGTCGCTATTTGGGAAAATAAATTCGTAGAGAGGAGGAGGTTGACTGCAAATCATTAGTCTCTCCACAGATGTTTCAGCTGAATAAGGATGAGGTACTCATTTCTGGATCCAAACTTGGTGCACTTGGATGAGGAGTATTTTTTACATCGTGAAATCCATTATTCTTTGATGGTGTTGGTATCCAAAGTGTTAACCATGTTTGTCTTTCTGAGGTAGTTTCTTTTTTAACATTTTCACTGAAAAATTACAAAAGTAGCGTCAGTTATATTGTAGAAAAAATTGATGATGAAGAAGCTCATGATGAGTGGGAAATTTTCTGAAGGAGGGCTTGATACACACTGGATAGGACCACAATGGTACCTAAAGGGATGGGAAAATAAAAGTATGAAGTTGCTGAAAACAAAATGATGTCATGCTATAACGTTATGAAGAATCGAATTTTCACTAATATTTGCTTCCCGTTATCAAATGTATTTGCTCCCGCATAGAGGAAGCATTAGTTATTTTTTTCAATAATAGACAAACCAAAGTCTCATTTTGATCAATTTGAAACTAAAAATTTAAAAAAAATGAAAAATTACAAAATAATACAAAAAATTTTTCCAATACAAAGACAAATCAGACAAATCAAATTTTGTATTCGAAATTATAATTTTTCGAGCTGGAAAAGAGAAGGAAAAAGTTCTGTCGCACCCTATCCCTTTCTCAGCTTTATGATTTCTTAAAAAAAATTGTCAGAATTATTCTATTTGAAAATTTATGATCAAAAAGTCTTTTCTGTTCATACATCAACTTTGAATTATGTCGATCAAAAAAGTTTTTCTATTTGAAACAGATGATTCAAATATTATAAATGAGCATAACTTCCCTACTCTTCAATAAAATGTGTTGTAATTGTAGGTCAATCGATTCGTCTAGAACCAAGGAATTTTTTATATTCATGCATCAACTTTGAATTATGATAATACAAAAATTTTTACTATAAAAACCCGTGTTTTCAAATATTATGCATTACTTTTCTATTCTCGCATCAACTTTAAATCATGAGAATAAGAAAATTTTTACTATAAAAATTGATTTTAAAAATAAAAAATTACCATTACCAACATACTCTTTAGTAAAATGTACTAATATTATAGGTCAATCGATTCATCTAGAACCAAGGAATCTTTTACATTCTTGCATCAACTTTGAATTATGCTAATCAAAAAAGTTTTACTATAAAAAACCCGATTTTTAAAATACTATTGAGTGCTAAAAAAAATGCAATGAATATTTTTCAAAAAATATATTTTTCGCAAAACAATTATTGTCCTATGCACTTTTCACTTAGGTCTATCATTTTTGGTGAAATAGTAGTTTTATTTTTCCTCAAAATAATCTTTTGTATCTAAAATTAACCTGCGTTAAAAGTGTGTAGGACAATAATTATTTTGCACGCCTAGCACAACCCAACACAATTTTGAAAAATTTTTGATTCAAAAATCATTTTGAGAATAAAAACTAGATTTTCACAAAAAATATGGTCCTAAGTAAAATGTGTAAAAAAAATTGTTTTGCACGCATAGCACAACCAGAACATTTAGATTTTTGAAATGCGCATTTCGAACAATTTTGGATTCAAACAATTATTTTGAGGAAAAAAACTGGATTTTCACCATAAAATATGGTCCAAACTGAAAAATGTATAGAACAATAATTGTTTTGCACGCCTAGCACAATACAGCAAAAAATTCAGATTTTCGGATCGCGCATTTTTTCCATTTTTGTGTGTAATGTCTCGAAATATGTTTTGTGTAAATTTTGGTTCAAATTTTGGCTTTTGAAAAAAAATCGTTTACGGCACAATTAAGCACAAACCTAGCACAAATCAGCACAACTTTCGTTCTTTCGAAAAAAAAAATGGCGATGCTGGCGCCAAAAAAGATTTTTTTGATTTCTGACTATAATTTCGATTTTTTTGACAAAAAAATTTGCAGCACAATTGGGCACAAACCTAGCACAATGCAGCACAAGGTTTTTTTTGGAATATTGTTTATTTATTATCTGTTCATAACTGAAAAAACAAATTAAAGTAAAAAATTTCAGAAAAAACCGCAATTATCTAGCATTAACATAGGAGAAGATAGTTATAAACAGCGATAATTTATTTAAACTATTATGTTTCTTAAATTTCATTAATTATTACCTCACTCTAAGTGAAAAATGGACAAAAAGTTGAAAAATTTCAGAAAAAACCGCAACTTTCTAACATTATTCAAAGAGAATATTTACTAAAAACAATAATAAATTGTTTAAACAAGTATGCTTGTTAATTTCAATATTAAGTCATTTTATTTTTCGGATAAAATTTTAAATAACTATTCATTTTTCAAGTTTATTTGTTATTTGATGAAATGATTTAGACATTTTGTTTTTTATTTTAAGTTCAAAGATATAATAAAAAAATCAAATTTCTAAATATATTTAAGCCTGACACAAATTGTTCCTAAAATTCTTCAAAAGTTGAAATTAATCAGTGGTTAAGTCATTAAATTCACTCAACTTGTTTTAAATAATCACAGAATTTTTTCTGACCACCTTCCTGCCTCCTTTCAGTATTAGTAACTATACCGCAACAGCGATACCACGCTGAAAACACCAGTTCTCGTAAGATTACTGAAGTTAAGCATTGTTGGGCGCGGTTAGTACTTGGATGGGTGACCGTTCAGGAAATACTGCGTGCTGTTGGCCCGTCGTGGGTGTGGTGGGCCCACATTGGTAGTAAATATCCACCTAGAAACACTACCCGAATCGGGTAGTGAGGCAATGAACTTTCGAGTTCGAACTGCTAATCAATGTATGTATGTATACCGCAGTCAACAGCAGAACGACGCGACGCAGCTCACACTGGGAAATTCCATTTCGCGAATCAAAAATTGGTAAAGCCAGAAACGCCAACGGGTTATAATAAACATTGGAGGGGGTAGATAAGAGATATTTAAGATTACAATTTAATTATAAAAAGTCAGGGGCGGATATTTAGGGGCCCCAGTAGGCACCCAACGTGAAAATGTAATTGATTGTTATCGTTGTGGAATTTAACCGGGAAACAAATACGCACGCGCTAAGTATTCGTCAGTCTCATGTAATTTATAATTTAAAATTATTAATTTTTCAAAAATACCAATCTCAGACACAAAAAAAAATAACCTAAAGTTATTTTATTATTGTTCGAATATTGTAAATATCATTTCAAATTGAATGATATTTGAGTAACAATAGCAACTTTAGATAACAAGCAGTAACCTAACATAACAAAAAACTTTTTTGGAAGCATTCGTTATTTTTTCCAATAAAAGACAAACCAAAGTCTTCATTTTGATCAATTTAAAAATAGAAATTTGCAAAAAATACAAAATTACGAAACAATACAAAATTTTTTTTAAATACAGAGATAAATCAAATTTTTTATTCGAAATAATAATTTTTTCGAGCTGGAAAATGGATGGGAAAAATTCTGTCGCACCCTCTTCCTTTGTCAGCTTTATAATTTATTTACAAAAATTGTCAGAATTATCCTATTTGAAAATTTACGATAAAAAAGTCTTTTTTATTCATGCGTCAATTTTGAATTATGTCTATAAAAAAAAGTTTCCCTGTTTAAAACAGATGATTCAAATATTATAAATGAGCATAATTTCCTCAATCTTTAATAAAGTGTAGCAATATTATAGATCGATCGATTTGCCTCGAATCCAGGAATCTTTTCCGTTCTTGCATCAATTTTGAGTTACATTAATGGAAAAAGTTTTACTATAAAAAATCGTGTTTTCAAATGTTCTGCATTACCATAGCTTCCTTACTCTTCAATAAACTGTATCAATAATATAGGTCAATCGATTCTTCTTTAATAAACACAATTTTTCTATTCGCGCATCAGCTTTAAATTATGAGAATCAGAAAATTTTTGCTATAAAAATCAATTTTAAAAATATATGAATTACCATAACTTCTCTACTTTTTAACAAAATGTATTAACATTGTAGGTCAACTAATTCGTCTCGAACCAAGGAATCTTTTATATCCTTGCATCAACTTTGAATTATGCTAATGAAAAAAGTTTTACTAAAAAAAACCGATCTTTAAAATATCATGCATTACCATAGCTTTCTTACTCTTCAATAAAATATATAAATATTATAGGTCAATCGATTTGTCTCAAATCAACACATCTTTTCTATTCTCGCATCAATTTTAAATTATGAGAATGAAAACATTTTTACTATAAAAATCGATTTTCAAAATATGTAAATTGCCATTACTTCCCTACTCTTTAATGAAATGTATTAATACTGTAGGTCAATCGATTCACCTCGAATTAAGGAATCTTTTATATTCTTGTATCAACTTTGAATTATGTTAAAGAAAAAAGTTTTACTATAAAAAACAGTATTTTCAAATATGATGCATTACCATAGCTTTCTGGCTCTTCATTAAAATGTATCAATATTATAGGTCAATCGATTCGTCTCAAATCAACACATCTTTTCTTTTCACGCATCAACTTTAAATTATGAGAATGAAAACATTTTTACTATAAAAATCGATTTTCAAAATATGTAAATTGCCATTACTTCCCTACTCTTTAATCAAATGTATTAATATTGTAGGTCAATCGATCCGTCTCGAATCATGGAATCTTTTATATTCTTGCATCAACTTCGAATTTCGTTCAAGAAAAAAGTTTTACTATAGAAAAACAGTATTTTAAAATATATGCATTACCATAGCTTTCTTACTCTTGAATAAAATGTATCAATATTATAGGTCAATCGATTCGTCTCAAATCAATACATCTTTTCCATTCTCGCATCAATTTTAAATTATGAGAATGAAAACATTTTTACTATAAAAATTGATTTTAAAAATATATAAATTGCCACTACTTCCCTACTCTTTAATGAAATGTAATAATACTGTAGGTCAATCGATTCACCTCAAATTAAGGAATCTTTTATATCCTTGCATCAACTTTGAATTATGCTAACGAAAAAAGTTTTACTACAAAAAACCGATTTTTAAAATATGATGCATTACCATAGCTTTCTTACTCTTCAATAAAATATATAAATATTATAGGTCAATCTATTTGTCTCAAATCAACACACCTTTTCTATTCTCGCATCAATTTTAAATTATGAGAATCAAAACATTTTTACTATAAAAATTTATTTTAAAAATATATAAATTGCCATTACTTCCCTACTCATTAATGAAATGTATTAATACTGTAGGTCAATCGATTCACCTTGAATTAAGGAATCTTTTATGTTCTTGCATCAACTTTGAATTATGTTAAAGAAAATAGTTTTAATATAAAAAACAGTATTTTCAAATATGATGCATTACCATAGCTTTCTTGCTCTTCATTAAAATGTATCAATATTATAGGTCAATCGATTCGTCTCAAATCAACACATCTTTTCTTTTCACGCATCAACTTTAAATTATGAGAATCAAAACATTTTTACTATAAAAATTGATTTAAAAAATATATAAATTGCCATTACTTCCGTACTCATTAATGAAATGTATTAATACTGTAGGTCAATCGATTCTCCTCGAATTAAGGAATCTTTTATATTCTTGTATCAACTTTGAATTATGTTGAAGAAAAAAGTTTTACTATAAAAAACAGTATTTTCAAATATTATGCATTACAATAGCTTTCTTACTATTGAATAAAATGTATCAATATTATAGGTCAATCGATTCGTCTCAAATCAATACATCTTTTCTATACTCGCATCAATTTTAAATTATGAGAATGAAAACATTTTTACTATAAAAATTGATTTTAAAAATATATAAATTGCCGTTACTTCCCTACTCTTTAATGAAATGTATTAATACTGTAGGTCAATCGATTCACCTCGAATTAAGGAATCTTTTATATCCTTGCAACAACGTTGAATTATGCTAATGAAAAAAGTTTTACTACAAAAAACCGATTTTTAAAATATTATGCATTACCATAGCTTTCTCACTCTTCAATAAAATATATAAATATTATAGGTCAATTAATTCATCTCAAATCAACACATCTTTTCTATTCTCGCATCAATTTTAAGTTATGAGAATGAAAACATTTTTACTATAAAAATTGATTTAAAAAATATATAAATTGCCATTACTTCCCTACTCATTAATGAAATGTATTAATACTGTAGGTCAATCGATTCACCTCGAATTAAGGAATCTTGTATATTCTTGTATCAACTTTGAATTATGTTGAAGAAAAAAGTTTTACTATAAAAAACAGTATTTTCAAATATTATGCATTACCATAGCTTTCTTACTATTGAATAAAATGTATCAATATTATAGGTCAATCGATTCGTCTCAAATCAATACATCTTTTCTATTCTCGCATCAATTTTAAATTAAGAGAATGAAAACATTTTTACTATAAAAATTGATTTTAAAAATATATAAATTACCATTACTTCCCTACTCTTTAATGAAATGTATTAATACTGTAGGTCAATCGATTCACCTCGAATTAAGGAATTTTTTATATCCTAGCATCAACTTTGAATTATGCTAATGAAAAAAGTTTTACTACCAAAAACCGATTTTTAAAATATTATGCATTACCATAGCTTCCTTACTCTTCAATAAAATATATAAATATTATAGGTCAATCGAATTGTCTCAAATCAACACATCTTTTCTATTCTTGCATCAACTTTAAATTATGAGAATGAAAACATTTTTACTATAAAAATTGATTTAAAAAATATATAAATTGCCATTACTTCCCCACTCATTAATGAAATGTACTAACACTGTAGGTCAATCGATTCACCTCGAATTAAGGAATCTTTTATATTCTTT
>CAKNYM010049309.1:136874-157931 GCA_932195095.1 Andricus curvator
ATCCTGAATGTGTTCCTGGACACCAACCTCGGAGGATCCTGGACATGTTCCTCGACACGAACCTGCACACGTACCTGTTCAGGTAATCTAGATGGTTCCTGTACAGGAATTTGGCGAAGGAAACTGTACATGATCCTACAAAGGAACCTGTATGCAAACTTGTTCAGGATCCAATACATGAACCTGCATAGGAACTAATCCGCGAGGGTTCGATAGTGGCTTCTCTATAGTAAGTTCGATATATCTGG
This sequence comes from Andricus curvator, assembly GCA_932195095.1. Taxonomy (NCBI): domain Eukaryota; kingdom Metazoa; phylum Arthropoda; class Insecta; order Hymenoptera; family Cynipidae; genus Andricus; species Andricus curvator. The sequence continues at coordinate 137,123 of CAKNYM010049309.1, forward strand.
GAATAAAAGGAAAGCAGCTTTATAGCTATAAGCTCCCCAATTTACTTCTCAAAGGAACCTGTGCAGGAACCAATACTCGATCATTAAAAGGTTCCTTTGTCGGTGCAGGTTTCATTGCAGGATCATGTACAGTTTCCTTCGCCAAATTCCTGCACAGGAAACGTCAAGATTACCTGTGCAGATTCGTGTTAGGTATCGTATTTTAGGCATCGTGTCCAGCAACATGTCCATGATCCTCCGAGGATCCTGTACAGAAGATATGAGTCTAGTGAATGACATTTTTCATTTCCTAAATAATTATTTCAATGTTTTCCTCAAATCAAGTGTCAATAGTAGCGATTTGAGATTCACAAATAACGCGTTCTTGGCAATTTTTGAAAATTTATAGAGGTTGAAACTGGCCTACTAGAAATTTCTAAAACATTTTAGATTAAAGCTCAATTTTTCATATTTTTTCCCTATACAAAAGTGACATCATTTAGTGTTATTAAATGCTGATGAAAAATTTCAATTAGAATATGAAACCTTATGTTGAAGTCATAATTTTTGGAAAATCATCAAAAATTACATTTATTAAAGTCTCAGTAAATTTATATTTAAAAAACGTTCACATATTACGTAACATTAAAAATGGGGGAAGGAGTTCCAAATTTTTTTACAATCATTTAAAAGTTACATAGACTAACTATAGGAAAAGCATTACGTGTATGTGGGGGGGAAGGGTATAATGGACGAAAAAATGCTACGTAATATGTGAACACTACTTAAAGTATAATTCACTTTTATCTCCAGTACAAATGGAAGGCACTTCACGATCTCACACATATCACATAATACTAAAATCTTTTGCAACTGTAATTATAATTTTTAAATTTTAGTGTTTTATTAGCACTCTATACCAAAAAGTTTATATAATAAAAATTATGCAAATTTTAGTACCCAGAGGAAAATAATTTTACATTCTCAAAATAAGAAATGTTTGATCTCATTGCGATACCGTGATAAAAATCGGAGAAATTGGAAAAAATGTTGTCAAAATCAGTGGACATTTTTATTAATACTTGCTAGCGGACTTTTTGATTATTACTCAAAATTTCTAAAAAAAATTACTATTACTTGAATAATTTTCAAAAGTATTACCAGAAAGTGGAGGGTTTTCCTATTATTCGAAAGAATTTTGTACATTTTTTGTGGTTTGTTGATTGGTTTGTTTCTTTGTAGAGAGAATTACAATTTTTCATTCCAAGAAAACTTCATCTCCTCAAAGTTCTCATAATTCTTGGTGAACAAATCCTCCTTCTTGAAACAGACAGCCGGTGCACAAAGAAAGCCAAAAACTACCTTGCTTAATTTTGGAAAACGTCCTGTGTTTTCAGACTACTAATCCCTGGGACATTCCTTCTGGTTTAAAAGTTGGTCCAGAAGGTACAAATTTAATTCTTCCTTCACTTTGTCTTTTTCATTCACCTGATTTTCCTCGTCCCGTCGAGCGCCAGCCATCAGCTTTATTTTCGATTTTTTCTGGCTGATGATCATCGCACAATTTCATGTGATTTTCTAAATTGCTTCCTATTACCTTTGGGATTTCTTTGTGAAAAGGTGTCCTTTGTACCGATGATCCAAAGCAGTTGCTAACGAAAAGCAAGACTTGTTCTCCAAGTCGCCAAGATGAATGTTGATTTCCGTCAGAAAGCTTGTTTCTAGTGACAAATATAAAATATTGCACTTCCTTTTCTATACAAAACTCTTTATCAGTAGGTTCTAGTGCAGGAATGATATCTGATGCTATAGATTTCGGTGAAAACATTTTCGTTCTAGCCTTTTCAAATGCATCTGTTAATCCCATCACATTACTTATGAGCTCCCACTGCAGGGTTGACAGCATGTATTGTATTTTGTCTTCCTCAGCTCATTTTTGAATGTTTCTTTCGATTACAATCAGGTGACTTAGTATTTTCAGGTAGTAGCCGAAGGTAGTAGGTAGTTGGTTCCAGCTCGGCTATCAGGAGACAGGATTTGCATTTGCCAAAAGCTGATGGATTTATTACTGAATGCGAGGTGGGTACTTGGTGTCGCTGATTATACTTCTGATACTACACCTACAACTCCTTGGGTCAGCATTGTCCATACTTCAGAGTACAAATCAAACAAACGCACTGTCAAAATCTATTATCTCGTATCTGCTGAACTTTGGATTTACTATCCAGTACCCAGATCAACTTGACTTTATGTTCTGCTTGTGCGAAATGTAATACCAAACGCTCTATGCCTTAGTATATGAATTTCAAACTAGCTTTATAGCTTTCAGATTTTAAGATTTTCTAACATCTCTGTTACTTTATTCACAAAATGCACTTAGCACTGGCCTTCCAAGGGCGGATCCAGATAATGTTTCAGAGTCGGCGATTGTGAATTTTCTTGAACGAATGTTTATGAAAGGGGTGTCACGTCCCGAGCAAAAAGTGGGGGTAGAATGGTAATTTGAGGAAGAGAGAGACCAGTGTTGCTGATTACGTCAGGTTGGTAAGACCTGACTCATCATTTATCGTTTGGAATAGTAGAACTTACTTTTCAATCGCGGCTACATCTACTAGAATTGTAGTTAGATGTAATAGTAAAAATTGAACCAATATAATGCAGTAATTTTTCAAAACCCAATTGTATTAGTACCCAAAAGGGGTTGATAATATCCCAACATATACCAGTGTTATTTAAAAAAACATTAATTCCCCATTTTTTCTTGCAGAATTAAGTTCACAGTCCAGTTGGGATTGGCCTGATACTTTTCGCTCGGGTCATCGCAGAACTTCCTTTTCTCCTCGTATATCTCAGTCTCCTCCCGAGTCCGAGGCCGAGCCTCCTCTACGTGTCAGGTCCAGGTCTCCTCCTGCCAGACCTCCTCTTGCCAGAATTCCACTTGCCAGAATTCCACTTGCCAGAACTCCGCTGGCCAGAACTCCTCTTGCCAGAACTCCTCCTGCTCAGATAGCCGCGCCCGAGACCGAGCCTCCTCTACGTGTCAGGAACAGGTCTCCTCCTGCCAGTCCCCCTCTTTCCAGAAATCTTCCTGCTCAAATACTTGGATATGGAATTGGCCAACTTGGACTTATTCGGCTTATTCCCCGTACCAATCAGTACCGGCAATTCGAGTTCCGAAAATACACCTTTCCTGTCGATCCAACGCTTCTACGGCTACAAAAAAAATATGTATATACATGCCTGCCAATCACAGAACAACTTGTATTAACAACATCTACTGGTGACATTTTTGCAATATTGGAGACAAGTGGTGTTCTGAGTGGAATATATAGTAAACGTACAAATAGGCCCCGTTCCAAAATAAACATTGGAAGCGGCGTGGTTACGAGCATGACCTCAGACGAAATGAGTGAATGTCCAGTAGGATACCGCCGCAAAATAGAACTGAATTTTAGAGTAGTAGTTGTAAACAGGGATTCTCTGTGGTTAGACCAATAGTTTAATTTAGAAAAATGTAAAACTTTCAGTCATTGCAAAAGCGATATCTGAATTTGGAAACAACTCTATCGTTATAAGGAATAAAATACCGTTATTATCCACTAAGATTTTTTTATTTTCTGTTTACTGGTTGAGAGTATGTGCGAGAGTTTTGCGTGAAAGAATAGATAATTTATATTCAACGGCTTCAGAATTTAAAAAAAATTATCATTGTGGGCTTAAAAAAATGTAAAGGCTTGAACAACGACGTGGAATTTTTGCCGGAGCTGAAGTGAACCGCCAACACGCACACTATCTTAATTATTATGAGACAAACAAGTGGTTGCTATATCTCGCTCCTGATTGGTTCAGTATGCCCAACTTTGAAGCTTTACTGTGCCCAAACTAAGGCCCAGATCAAGTTTTGCCAGAGGACTTCTCTGTTTCTTTTTTTGTGCTCTATCACTCATTACCGGGAAGTGCATAGGTGGCTTGCCACCCTGTATATTCTGAACAATTTTTCAAAATTTCAGCACAACGTTCAGTACAAGCCCTCAATAATTACGAAATCTGTGAAAATCGACACGTGTTATTGAGAAAGATGGTAAACATGAGATATTTGTCTAGAAAGTAAAATAAAATTTGATTTTACAAAATATTGTGTTCGTGATTGAAAAATACAAAAAGTATGTTTATTCAAAATTAAATTAAATTTTTCTCGTTTTGCAAAAATATTTTAGTTTTATATTATTTATAATATGAAAATTTAAGTTGCACTAAAAAAATTTCAATTGTTTGTGATTACTCAGGAGTCGCGAAATATTTATTCGGGCTCTAAGTCCAGACTTAAAGAGTAGGATTTTCTCTTGATTTGATGCAATGAATTGTACGAAAGATGTCACTAATTGTGTCTACGGTTACCGGTAAAAACGTTTTTTGATTGTCATTTTTTGAAATGTTTACTCAGCGTGGTTATCATTATTATAGTATACGCATTTTCTAATACTCAAACATATGAGATTTATTAACATGTACAGGTAAATCAGGTATTCTATTTTCAGAAGCTCGTGAAATTGACATACGAGTAAAAGGGCTATTCGAAATTCAAGCCGATATTTAAATTCTACGAATCATTTTTAAATCTACTCTGTTGAAACATAAAATTACCTACTATGTATTTATGACATTAAACTATGAATTATTTTTGTTAAAGTCTCAACCTTGTGAATCTCGACGTTGTAAGAAACGTAGAAGGAAAATTAATTAATTTTTTTATCTGTATAAATCAATCTGTGTTTGCATGTCCTCGGTAATTAACGTTAGTTGGCCTACACAATACAAATATAATCTCTAAATATAAAAAATAATCTCAGAAAGACAGGCTTGGGTGCCGTATAATCCACAAGATAACAACTTTTTAGCCAAATCCGGCAACAGAATATACATTACTTACATTGTTAACTATAGTTTTACCTCTGATTGGGAAAGATGAGGATCGTTTATACTTTGGTCTTATACTTGGTAGTTAATTCCATTGGTCAGTATAATAATATAATATATAGTTTTAAAAATTTTTTAGGCTTTCCGCAAATAACAATTCAGCCGATTGAATCCGCGTTCTATCCCAATTACTATTTTTATCCAAACTCTATCTGAGTTTGTCCAAAATAAGTACCAATCTAATCCATATTTATTCTAAAAAAATTTGCAGCACTAAATTTCGACTTACACAGTTAGGAGGGTTTCATCTGCGCACTCCCAACTGTGCACGTGCACAGATAGTTTACTTTCAACTTTGGGCGATGAAATTTAGAGGAGCACAGATGTTACCGTCTGAATCGTGCTGTGAACATATGGTATATTCCCAACTGTTGACGTTGAAATTTACAAGTGCTCGGATGGTACCTTCCTAACTGTGCAGGCTGAAATGTAGACGTGCAAATATAACTTTCGAAATGTGCATGTTTCATCTTCAAGAGTTTTCTGTATAGGTTCCTTTGCAAAGTAAATTGAGGCGCGGGTCCCTGTGCAGAAACGCGCGTAGGTTCCTTTACAGAAATCTATCATAAAAACTCATGTACTTATAGCTATAAAGTGGCCTTCCTTTTATTTATTTTGAAATCCACCACATTATCATGAGAGCCGAGCTCCTAGCCAACGCTCGCGGATTAGTTCCTATGCAGGTTGTCTCAATTTACTGTGACTTGACCTGTACAGGAACCTTTCATTGGTTAGCTTGCATACAGGCTCCTCTGCAGGATCATGTACAGTTTCCTTCCCCAAATTATTGCACAGAAACCGTTAAGATTACCTGTAGAGGTTCATGTACACGACATGTGCAGGATCTTGCGAGGTTCCTGTACAAGAATTTTCAGCTAGCAAAACAATCAAATGTCAAATAAAATGGTATATCCTGTTTCGATATGATGCTCAGCTAGTGCTGATTGCGCTTCATCCCATCCCATCTCTCCAAAACTTTACGGGACTCCCAAAAATCCACTGAATCCTTTCATAAGGAATTCTATCACACACGTCCAAAACTCTTTTGACTTTATCAAAAAGATACAACAGATTCACATTCAATCCCAAGACAACCTAATGAGTTTTGACGTAGTATATCTCTTTACGGAAGTACCAATCTGTGATACAATCCATATTATTAAATCCTTTGCAAACTTCACCTTTGATTTAATACCTTTGATAGAGTACTGTCTCAATAATACTTACTTCTCTTTCAATAACCAATTCTACGAATAAACCTCAGGAGTAGCAGTTGGATCTCCAATCTCACGTGTAATAGCCAAAATCTTTATGGGACATCTAGAAACTAAAATCTTTAACCAATCCAAGCTTAAACCAGAATTTTGGTGCCGTTACGTTGACGACACTTTTGTCACCTGGAGACATGGACTAGATAAACTACACAAGTTTTCCGATTTCTTCAATCGATTATACCCTAATATCCAGTTCACCATGGAAATTGAAAAAAACGAAAATTTGCTTTTCTTGGACGTACTAGTTTCAAAAGGTCTGATAAGACATTAGGACCTGAAGTTTACAGAAAACCCACCCCTACAAACAGATACCTACATGCCTCCTCCCACCTCCACCCATCTCAAAATCAATCCATAATCAACTCCCTCGTATACAGAGCTGTCTCCATGACAGATAAAGGTAACTTACAAAAGGAATTAGAAAACTTTAAACAAATGCTGATACAGAACGATTACACAAGCAGACAAATTGATAAAGCCATAAGAAAATACACTCAAAACAACCAGTCGACGCAACCTACTAAAAAAAGAGAGAGAAAAACGACGAACATCCTAACCTACATACAAGGTATCTTAGAACTAATAGGAAGAGTTCTCAATAAACACAACATCTAAACCATATGTAAATCACCTGCTAAAATAGGACAACTTCTAAGCAACCCTAAAGATAAAAAGGCACCTCTCAGTGATCCAGGAGTATCTAAAATCCCTTGCTCTTGTGGCAAAGTCTATATTAAAGGAACCGGGAGGGCGGTGAGCCAACGTATAAAGGAACATGAGACTAAAATCAGGCTAAAATATTTCACGCAAGCAGCAATAGATGATCATCATATCGAAACAGGACATAGCATTTTATTTGACAAGAAGAACCCAAACAACATCAATAGGGACAGTGGATATAAGACGAATCAGATTTGGTTTGCCGTCCTCCGGGATTTAAAAAAAGACTTGATTGGCCAATCAAGTTCCACCAGTCTCCACGGTGGGGCGCTCTAGACAATCACTGGCATCGTAGAGAGTCTATATAAGAACAGGATAATCTGAAACTTCAGTTTCAGGTTAGCCCTGAAGAAGTGAGCTGCAATTTTTACGAAATGTCGACAAGATTTGTAGTTTTGCACACAATTGAAACTCGAAACAGCTGCTTTTATTACAGAAAATAAATGGTTGAAATAATATAATAATCCGTTTTGCGGGGTCACGCGGAAAAAGAAAATAAAAGCATAGACTTCATCAAAATCGGTGGCTTGTTCAATTTGAACATTAGTTTGTACTTTCGACAAAACTTTTGAAAACAACAAATAATTCACAATTGAATAGAAATATAGAAATTTCTATTTAACTTAGCATGAATAATGAAAATCAAGCAGCAAAGCAGATTTTTTAAATTAATTATTCAATTTTACTAAAAATCGTTTCATAATTAATGATGTCAAATAAGGGGTATGCAAAAAAATTGAAGCTTGCAACTATTCTGAATCAATTTGATCAAAAGCATGCTTCAAACCTTTTATACGACACTCTTTTGATTCGGAAAACTTTGCTTAGAAATGTATTTATTTTTGCAAATTTAATTAATTTGAATGTCTTTTCATATCAATGTTGGTCAATTCAGTTAGCCATTGACATCTAATGTAAGTCACAGTAGAATTAGCCTATCAGCTGTCGAGAGCATGATTCGATAAGTCGATCCTATGATGAAAAGGCCATGCATTTAGGCCAAGTTCATGCGTGGTCCCTGAACCCTTGTGGTCAATTCAGATAGCCATTAACATCTAATGTAAGTCACAGTATAATTAGCCAATCAGCTGTTTTTGGGTGAGCGTCGGATTCACCGAATTAGGCGCACTGATTGAGGAGGATTAAAAAGTGTCTTTTTAAAGTTTATGTTGACGCACAGATAGAAAAGGACTGAAAGTTCAGTTTGAATTTGTTTCCGATCAACTCGGATTAAGCGCCCCGACTTAAGAGCACAAAAAGTTCAATGCACAAAAGAAGTTCATGAAATCCCAACATATACGAATTTCATACAGAAAAAACATCCTCTATTTTTTTTTGCAGACTTAAGTTCACAGTCCTATTGGGAGTGGCCTGATACTTCCCGTCCAGGTCATTACAGACCTTCATCTCCTTCTCGCACACCTCAGTCTCCTGCTAAATCCGATATTGAGCCTTCTGTACGTGTCAGGTCCAGGTCTCCTCCTGCCAGACTTCATCTTGCCAGAACTCCTCCTACTCTGAAAGCCGTGCCCGAGACCGAGCCTCCTCTACGTGTCAGGTCCAGGTCTCCTCCTGCCAGGCCTCCTCTTGGCAGGAAGCCTGCTGATCAGGTACTAGGATATGGACTTGGACAACTTGGACTTATTCGACTTATACCGAATGTCAATAAGTACCGACGATTCGAATTCCGAAGATACACTTTTAATTATGATTCAGAACTTCTACGTGCAGTATCCAGAAATGTTTATGGTCCCCTGCCAGTCACAGAACAAATTGTATTAACAACATCTAATGGAGAAGTTATGGCAATATTGGAGACTGATGGTGTACTTAGTGGAATATATTGGATACGTAAATATAAGACCCGGGCGAAAATAAACATAGACAGCGGCTTGATTACGTGCATGACCCCAGACGAAATGAGGGAATGTCCAGTAGGCTACCGTCGCAAAATAGGACTGAATTTTACAACAGTAGTTGTAAAACAGGATTCTCTACAGTTAAACCAATAATTCGATTTTAAAAATGTAAAGTTGTTGGTTACCGTACAAATGATATCTGAGTTTGGAAACAACTCTATCTTTATCAGAAATAAAATACCATTATTATCCTCTGAAATTTGTGTTCTTCTGTTACCTCGTTAAGAGGATGAACCAGAGTTTCTCGTAACCAAATATATGGTTGATATTCGGTGGCTTTATAATTTGAATGTGTTGAAATTTCGAAAGGCTTGGAATCTCATCTATGGCAGGTGTCTTTCTATCTCTTATTATTCCTAAATCTTTGACTATTTTTTCACTTGTTATGTTCTTTTCCTCATCGTTTTCCCGACCATCTTTTCCTCCTTTCCTGACTTTGCTCTCTACCTCTTCTCGCAAATCCATAGAATATTATTTCGATTCTACCACCTCAATATCGTTGTTTACTCTTTGTTCTTAATACTTGGTGGTTAATTCTGGTACATCAGAGACTCGATAGATGAACAACCTCGGGGTTTGATTGAAAATGGCCTTGTTCATATAACGCGTACCGCGAAACGTAAACAGGCAGGGCCGCCTATACCTTTCCCATAATATTGCGCAATCTACTTGACTAAGTAGTATAGTGCATGCGTCCCTTCAGAGGCGGAGTCGCAAGCGTCTCTCGCTCTGTCCCCTGAGTAACTGTAGGGACCAGCAATTCTAGGAATTCATATAACGCGTCCGATCTGGCGTTCAAATAGCGAGTCTCTGGTGTAGTAAGATTATTAATATGATATATTGTTTTGAGAACATGTTTATGCTTTCCGTAAAAAACTATTCGTCCGATATAATCCGCATTCTGTCCCGATTACTATTACTATCCAAACTTTTTATGTATTCCTCCAGAATAAGTACTCATTTAATCTGAATGTATTGCAGCCAAATGTGAACCTCTGAATTTCGACGTTCACAATATAGAGTGTCTCATTTGTGCACGTACAAATAGAGTATAATTTTAACACTGCACGAAAAAATTTAGAAATGCATAGATACATTATTTGTTCGAAATCCTCGTTTTTGGTTGAAAATTGAAATACTTGGTTAAAAGTCAAACCACATTGATAAAAAAAGCATTTTTCTAAATCAGATATGATTTGGTTGAGCCTACAAAACGAGTTGGTAAGGCTAGAACCCATCAGAATCCAAGGTTCGTTGGTTTTCTTTTGTTAATCCTAAAAGCCACCAGATAAGCGTCTGTTGGAAATTTCAATGGAAGACCATCAGAATTCATAATCCGAAACACTTTTTTGGAAGCTAATACAGGGTGCAATAGAAATCAGCTCAATGATTGCCGGCATTCTAAATAGAAAAAACTGTATTCCGAATTCGGTTCCGTCTTTCTTACTGATTTGAAAAGAAACAAATAGAGACTAGTATAGCATCTGTTGGTATCTCTAAACAGAACCAACTAGATCCTGTAATCAAGGTGACTAATTTGGGAATCCAAATACAGTCCAATAGAGAGTAGCCTAGTGATTATGGGAACTTCAAATAGAACCCATCATACACCAGGGTCGCTTTCATCTTATTTGGAACTCCAAACAGAAACCAGCTCATCGTCTGGTGGAAATTTCAATGAAAGACCATCAGATTCAGGAATCGGGAACACTTTGTTGAAAGCCGATAAAAGGTCGAATAAAAATCAGCTCAATGATTGCCAGCATTCCAAATAGAACAAACTGTATTCCGAGTTTGGTTCCGTCTTGCTGAGTGATCCGAAAAGAAACCAATAGAGTTCAGCATCTGTTGGCATCTCGAAACAGAACCAATTAGACTCTGTAATCAGGGTGACTAGTTGAAAAATCCAAATATATTCCAATAGAAAGCAGATTATATATTGTGGGAACTCCAAATAGAACCCATCATGCATCAGGGTCGGTTTCATCTTATTTGGAAGTCCAAACAGAAACCAGCTCAGCGTCTGTTGGAAATTTTAACATCAAGCAAACCGGGAAATGGAATTTGTTTGGTTTTATTTGGAATATAAATAACAATAACACTCTCTTTCCAGATAAAGTTTATTTTCTTTTTGGATCTATTGGACGTTTAGTGGAGGGTTCGCCGTCGCTTTAATGAAAGTAGCTGCTGTACCCTATTATCGAGTAAACCAAGTTATTTTTTTAAATTTGATGATGTATACTTTTTCCTGATTTTCTAATCTTCCCCAACTTCAAAAATTACACAATTTCAAACTATAAACATTCTTATTTAATGAATAATCAATTGTAAATCACATAAATAGAAGAAGTTTCAATTTCGAATAGTTACAACTGAAGAATTTTCAATAGTGAATCTTCAGAATTGAACTATTTCAAAATAAAAAAAAGGTTCCAAATTACATATTTAAAAAATATAAATCTTGACCATTGAATAATTTTCAATTCTACTTTCTCAAAGTTAAGGAATTTTCAATTTGTAAATCTTCATAATGAAACTATTTTACGCATTAAATATTGTAGTATCTTTAATTGAAAATCTAAAAAATTAAAGAATTTCTATTGTAAATCTTCGAACTTGAATTACATATTCGAAAAAAAAAACACGACGAATTACAGAATTTTGAACCATGAAGATCCTGAATTCATGATTCTTGAGTTGCAGATCTCAAAAATAGAAGAATTTTAAATTAAAAATATAAAAAATTTAAGAATCTTCAACTGGAAATTTTTAATATTGAAGAATTTTCTAACTACATATTCAAAAAAAAAAAAAAATGTTCAAAATTACATAATTTCAAACTAAAATTATTGAAAATCATGAATCTTCAATTTTAAATCTTAAATTGCAAATTTTTGAAATTGAAGAATCTTCAATTGTAAATCTTAAGATCTAAAAAGGTTAAAATTTTAAATCTTAAAAATTCAACTAAATATTCCAACAAAATTTTTAAATTGCATAATTGTGAACAATAAACAATCCAAATTAATAAATCTTCAATTGTCAATGTTAAAAATAGAAGAATTTGAAATAGCGAATCGTTAAAATTGAAGAATTTTCAATAGTAAATCTTCAGAATTGATATTATTCAAAAAAAAAAAAAAATGGTTCAAAATTACATATTAAGAAAATATATAAATCTTGACAATTGAATAATTTTCAATTCTACTGTCTCAAAATTAAGGAATTTTCAAATGTAAAAATTTTACGCATTAAATATTGTAGAATCTTTAATTTAAAATCTCAACAATTAAAGCATTTCTATGGTAAATCTTCGAAATTGAATTACATATTCGAAAAAAAACTTAGAAATACAGAATTTTAAACCATATACATCCCAAATTCATGATTCTCGAGTTGTAGATCTCAAAAATAGCAGAATTTAAAATTTTAAAAATTTAAAATTTAAGAATCTTCAACTGGAAATTTTTAATATTGAAGAATTTTCTAACTACATATTCCAAAAAAACGTTAAAAATTACATAATTTCAAACCAAAATTATTGAAAATCATGAATCTTCAATTTTAAATCTTAAATTGCAAATTTTTCAAATTGAAGAATCTTCAATTGTAAATCTTAAGATTTAAAAAGGTTAAAATTTTAAATCTAAAAAATTCAACTAAATATTCCAAACAAAATTTTCAAATTACATAATTGTGAACAATAAACAATCCAAATTAATAAATCTTCGATTGTAAAATTTAAAAATAGAAGAATTTTAAATAGCGAATCGTTAAAATTGAAGAATTTTCAATAGTAAATCTTTAGAATTGAATCATTCCAAAATAAAAAACAGGTTCAAAATTACATATTTAAAAAATACAAATCTTGACCATTGAATAATTTTCAATTCTACTTTCTCAAAGATAAGGAATTTTCAATTTGTAAATCTTCATAATGAAACTATTTTACGCATTAAATATTGTAGTATCTTTGATTGAAAATCTCAAAAAATAAAGAATTTCTATTGTAAATCTTCGAACTTGAATTACATATTCGAAAAAAAAAACACGACGAATTACAGAATTTTGAACCATGAAGATCCCGAATTCATGATTCTTGAGTTGCAGATCTCAAAAATAGCAGAATTTTAAATTAAAAATATAAAAAATTTAAGGATCTTCAACTGGAAATTTTTAATATTGAAGAATTTTCTAACTACATATTCAAAAAAAAAAAATGTTCAAAATTACATCATTTAAAACTAAAATTATTGAAAATCATGAATCTTCAATTTTAAATCTTAAATTTCAAATTTTTCAAATTGAAGAATCTTCAATTGTAAATCCTAAGATCTAAAAAGGTTAAAATTTTAAATCTTAAAAATTCAACTAAATATTCCAACAAAATTTTTAAATTGCATAATTGTGAACAATAAACAATCCAAATTAATAAATCTTCAATTGTAAATGTTGAAAATAGAAGAATTTGAAATAGCGAATCGTTAAAATTGAAGAATTTTCAATAGTAAATCTTCAGAATTGATATTATTGAAAAAAAATGGTTCAAAATTACATATTAAAAAAATATATAAATCTTGACAATTGAATAATTTTCCATTCTACTGTCTCAAAATTAAGGAATTTTCAAATGTAAAAATTTTAAGCATTAAATATTGTAGAATCTTTAATTTAAAATCTCAACAATTAAAGAATTTCTATTGTAAATCTTCAAAATTGAATTACATATTCGAAAAAAAACTTAGAAATACAGAATTTTGAACCATGTAATCCCGAATTCATGATTCTTGAGTTGCAGATCTCAAAAATAGCAGAATTTAAAATTTTAAAAATTAAAAATTTAAGAATCTTCAACTGGAAATTTTTAATATTGAAGAATTTTCTAACTACATATTCCAAAAAAACGTTAAAAATTACATAATTTCAAACCAAAATTATTGAAAATCATGAATCTTCAATTTTAAATCTTAAATTGCAAATTTTTCAAATTGAAGAATCTTCAATTGTAAATCTTAAGATCTAAAAAGGTAAACATTTTAAACCTCAAAAATTCAACTAAATATTCCAGACAAAATTTTTAAATTACATAACTGTGAACAATAAACAATCCAAATTAATAAATCTTCGATTGTTAATTTTCAAAATAGAAAGATCTTAAATATCGAATCGTTAAAATTGAAGAATTTTCAATAGTAAATTTTCAGAATTGAATTATTCCAAAATAAAAAAAAGATTCAAAATTACAGATTCAAAAAATATAAATTTTGACAATTGAATTGCCAACAGCCATACCACGCTGAAAAAACCAGTTTTCGTCAGATCACTGAAGTTAAGCAGCGTTGGGCGCGGTTAGCACTTGGATGGGTGACCATTCGAGAAAACTGAGTGCTGTTGGCACATCGTGGGTGTGGTGAGCCCACACTTGTAGTTATTTTCTACAAGTTATCAACCTAGAAACACTACCCGAATCGGGTAGTGTCACGCCTACCCCGAAAGGGAAATGGCTTAATGGTATACGAATAATTTTCAATTCTACTGTCTCAAAATTAAGGAATTTTCAAATGTAAAAATTTTACGCATTAAATATTTTAGAATCTTTAATTTAAAATCTCAACAATTAAATAATTTCTATTGTAAATCTTCAAAATTGAATTACATATTCGAAAAAAAACTTAGAAATACAGAATTTTGAACCATGTACATCCCGAATTCATGATTCTTGAGTTGCAGATCTCAAAAATAGCAGAATTTTAAATTAAAAATATAAAAAATTTAAGAATCTTCAACTGGAATTTTTTAATATTGAAGAATTTTCTAACTACATATTCAAAAAAAAAATGTTCAAAATTACATCATTTAAAACTAAAATTATTGAAAATCATGAATCTTCAATTTTAAATCTTAAATTTCAAATTTTTCAAATTGAAGAATCTTCAATTGTAAATCCTAAGATCTAAAAAGGTTAAAATTTTAAATCTTAAAAATTCAACTAAATATTCCAACAAATTTTTTAAATTGCATAATTGTGAACAATAAACAATCCAAATTAATAAATCTTCAATTGTAAATATTGAAAATAGAAGAATTTTAAATAGCGAATCGTTAAAATTGAAGAATTTTAAATAGTAAATCTTCAGAATTGAATTATTCCAAAATAAAAAACAGGTTCAAAATTACATATTAAAAAAATATAAATCTTTACAATTGAATAATTTTCAATTCTACTGTTTCAAAATTAAGGAATTTTCAAATGTAAAAATTTTACACATTAAATATTTTAGAATCTTTAATTTAAAATCTCAACAATTAAAGAATTTCTATTGTAAATCTTCGAAATTGAATTACATATTCGAAAAAAAAACACGTGGAATTACATAATTTTAAACCATGTACATCCCGAATTCATGATTTTCAAGTTGTAGGTCTCAAAAATAGCAGAATTTTAAATTAAAAATATTGAAAATTTCAGAATCTTCAACTGGAAATTTTAAATATTGAATAATTTTCTAACTGCATATTCTGCAAACTACATATAAAAAAAACGTTCAAAAGTACATAATTTCAAACTAAAATTATTTAAAATCATGAATCTTCAATTGGAAATCTTAAAAATAGAAGAATCTTAAATTGCACATTTTTTAAATTGAAGAATCTTCAATTGTAAATCTTAAGATCTAAAAAGGTTAAAATTTTAAATCTTAAAAATTCAACTAAATATTCCAAATAAACTTTTTAAATTACATAATTGTAAACAATAAACAATCCAAATTAATAAATTTTCGATTGTAAATCCTAAAAATACAAGAATTTTGAATAGCGAATCTTTTTTGCGCAAACAGAATTATTTTTCTACAAGATTGGATGAAGTTTGTCGCAGAAGGATAATTTTTGCTGAAAATTTTTAAGATTTGCAAATCTTCAAAATTGAACTTCATATTCCGAAAAAATCTTCAAAATGACATACCTTTTGAAATATAAATTTCGGAAATTGAATGATTTTGAATTCTATATTTTCAACATTCAAAAAATTTGTATTGTAATTCTGATGATCAGCATTTGAAATTTTTCAATTTTGAAGATTTAGAATTCAAAACTAAAGAAGTTTCCATTGTATTTAAATCTTCAAAACTGAAATAAATATTCCAAATAACGTTCAAAATTACATAATTCCAAACTACAAACGAATCAAATCAATGAATTTTCATTTCTAAATTTTTTCCAAATTGATCAGTTTCGAAAATGGAAAACATTAATAAGACTCAGAATTTCAGAATTACTCAGTTTTTTTTTTTTTTTTTTTTTTTTATTAAAGGACGCCTTTTTTCTAACATAATTGTTTTCCATTTAAATAAAAAGAACGGCAATATGAAGGAAATTATTAAAAATTGAAGGAACTTTTTTATTGGAACAAAAAACCATTTCTTCAAACCAAAGAAATTCCTGTGAAATTTTCACAAATTGTAAAATTGAGGGATATAATAGCGTTTTAAACAAATATTTTTTATAAATTATTATGGAAAACGAATATTGACTTTTTTTTTTAAAATGCGGCATATTTTTAAATACTAATTAATAAATATTATAAACATTCACTGTATAATATATAACAACAATTATTAGGACGTTTGTATAAATATACATATTATTTGGTTTAACACAGCCATTTTTATTTTTAACATTCCCTCTCATGGACTTATGATATAGATTTGAGATTCAGTGAACGTCGTGTCCATTAGTATTGGAAAGTCTGTAATGGCAATTGTGACAAGCGTCATAAAAATAAGCCGCTAGGGTGATGATTCCAGACACCTAAAAAAAATTTTTATATGAATGATTTTTAATTTTGTAAATAAAACAAAATCAATCAACATTGTGGAACTATTGGAAACACTAATTTAGTTGGCGATCTACATTGTGCAATTGTGATTTCATTAATGCAGCAGAATTGATAGATACTGGAAAAAGTTTGTTTTTCCTCTTCACAACAAAAAAATTTCATTTGCTTCAGTCAAATCACTTTTTCTTTTAGATTTAGTAAGAGCTGAGTTCCTTGATTAGAAATATATTGTATAATATTAAAAATAAATCATGATAGTTCTTACCTCCGATGCTAAGAAAAAGTTTCGCCATACAAAATTCATGCGAAGAGCAATGAGAATGGTAGCCAAAATATAACAAATTGTCATCAATGTACAATAAATAAGGTCCTAGAAACAGAAAAATAAATAATTTATCACACTTTCAAATGTATACGTATGGTGAAAATAGCTGAAATACTTACGAACTTAAGGTATTTTTTCTTGAACCCATTCTTCATGTTTCTTAAATAGATCCATAGTAAAGTTAATGAAATACAGAATCCTATTATGGATATAACTTCCGAATATGCTGCATATGTTTTAGGTAAATTGGGTGACAATTCTGCAATGCAAAATAGGTAAGAGGTGTTCAAAATCTGAAAAAGAATGCTCCTTGATTATACATAACCAATACTATTTGTGAAAATTATCTTTTGTAACTAAGAACAAATAATATCTTATAGCCAACACATGGGCCGATCTTATATGGACCTAAAATGTTCAGTTAATAATAAATAAACTAGGATACAAGCATTTTACCATTTCGAATAATTTGAACGTTACTGGAACATTAATTCGACAAGATTTCGTTTCCTCTACTTCCACAAGACTAATTTCATTTTGGCTCATGGAAGAACGTGTTTCGCTATTTCTGTGATGAGAAGACCTTCTATGATGAGAATGCCTTCTGTGGGAAGTGACATATGGTGCATGTTGATTTTTTTCTAAAGCTTCCATATAAGCTGATTTAACAATTAACAGTTTACGTGATATCGTTTTTCTTTCCTCGGGGGTCATCTTTGGTACATCTGATCTGATTCTTTCTGAAACTGCTCTTAACGTCTCGCTTAACATAATCAGTTTTTCGCTAGTTATCTTCAGCGACAATTCAAGTTTTATTTGTTCCAAAGTTAATGAGATAACTTCTTCGCTATCTGAAGAACTCAATTTATCAATAGAAGGTGCTGTCGATGAATGCATTTCAGGAGCTTCAGTTTGTGTAGATACTGGAAGATCAAATAAGTGAGAGGCTCCTTCATCTAAACTGGAGAGTGCAGATTTTATTCCTTGTATTGATTCCATCACATCTTTGTTTTCAGCTTCTATCGTTTCTGGATGAGGCATTGGATAAGGAGAACTGGATGGATCTGCTGATGTTGGATAAGGAGGATCCATGTTGCTAATTTGGGGTGCATCCTTCTTTAAGTCTAATGAATAGGGAGGTTCTCTGCTAATCATTGCTGTTTCCAGAGTTGGTTTAGCTGAATGATTGGACAGTTTTCTACTCATGACTGGATTCTAACTTGGCTCACATGGATAAGGAGGATTTACTTTTCTTTAATTGGTATTGCTGATCTAGAAGATGCCAAACTGGGTAAGTATGAATGATGAAATCCGACCTTTCTTGATGGTGTTGATTTCCAAATTGTTGACAATCTTTTTCTTTCTGAGGTAGTGTCTTTTACCATTTGCACTAAAAATAAAAAAAAGCATCAGGTATGTTATACGTAAAGGAAAATGTTATTATTAATGATGATGAATGGGATATTTTTAGAGAAGAGCTTGCTACACAGTCGATATAGGGCCACTATGATCGAGATTTCATTCTAAGGGGATTCAAATTGAAGCTCTTGGCATGCAGATTTACGGCAAAGAACAACATTTGCTATTTTATTTTCTTGTTTTTGTTTTTGTCAATAAGGAAATGTTTTTAAACCAATTAGCTCAAAGCTTTTCTTTCAGTCTTATTTTCTTTGAGGATGCTTTAAGTTAAAGCTTCTTCATATAGATGTACCCAACAAAAATTAAAGATTTCAACCTTAATTAATAATGGTATAGCAATGATTGATGTTCCTCTGATCATCCACATCAACCTATCCCTGACGTTTGTTGTTGTCATCCTTTGGTCCAAGGTTAAATGTTTTCAAAATATAAAGATTGAATTTCCAAAAAAATAAAACAACTCGAAATGTTTCTGATATGGAAGTTTCAGAAAATATTGATTTGTATAAACAAATCAATAAAAAAATGAAAATATATTTTAGATTTTATTCTCTTTCTATTAAAATCACGTTTACTAACCTATTTTGAGGTGCTGATTTTAATTTCAATTATAGCCGTTTTTATTTTTACTATTCTCATGTTATAAATTAATCAACTGTTGAATATTAAAATTAATCAACAATTTGTGAAATTCATTAAAATAATTCAAATTCATTAATGTTAAACATTAATTAAATCTTGGACAAATTCGGATTTATTTTAATATAATAAACTTCTTATGTCTTTATGTTCTGAAATTAGATTTAAAAAAAAAAATTTTTAATTTTTGTATTACGTTTTCTTTTAGAAAAGTCAGTTCTCAAACACAATATTTATGCTTATTTTTTTTATTTTTTGCCAAAAATACAAATGTTGTTTATTTTCATACGACTGATAGTTGACTATTTGACTGGAAAGAAGATTTGGAAAATATTTCAAACCTTTTCCTTAAAAATTAGAAAAATTTATCAAAGTAAACAATTATCCAAAAATATTTTCAAGATGTTAAATTTATATTTCGATCATTTGGTCTATTTTTGTGAAGACAAATATTACAAATGTTTATGGACCAAAAAAGTTCTTTTTTATTTTGACCGAAGCTAATAAAAAAGAGGATCTTTTTTTGCCAATAAAAATTTGTAATATTTCTTGTAAAAAAATAAAAAAATTCACAAAACTTTTGTACTATAACTGATTTTTTTTCTAGTAAAAATTAAGAACTGCTATGACTAACATTAAAATCTTCATATGTTAGTGAATTTAACATTAAAATTGAAGTAATTAAATGTAAAATATCAGTCAGGAGAGACCAGAAAACATTTGTATTTTTGTAAAAAAATATAAAAATTTTGTTTAATAACTATTTTTTTCCACGTTTCAATGTTTCCATGGAATCATAATCACTTTATACTCTTTTTTATCAACTTTTTGCAAAAAATTTGTATTTTTCTACAAAAAAAAAATGAAACAATTTTTTGTATTCAAATTTTTTAAAATCAAATTTCAGAACGAAACAATATAAGGAAAAAATAATGTTTTATATTGGAAGAAATGTGAATTGATCAAAGATTTCACTAATGTGTAATAATAATAGATTTCAATTATTTTAGTGAATTTTACTAATTTTGTATTAAGTTTAATATTTAATATTATAATATTTTATTAATGTTATATTGGAATTTTTGTAAGAAAATACAAAAGTAATCACAAAAATTCTATTCAATAACTTTTTTTTCCACGATTCGGGTTTTCCATGGAATCATAATCACTTTATACTCGCGTTTATCCACTTTTTGCGAAAACATGTGTATTAAAAAAAAAAAAAATTTTTTATAGATTTGAATTATTTTAGTGAAGTTCACGAATTGTTGATTAATTACAATATTTAACAGTGGAATGATTTGAAATATTACACTGGTAAAAATGTCAAATTGCTATAACTAACATTACAATATGTTAAATAAATTTGGTTTCATTAATAAATTATAAATTTTTTCCTTCGAAATAATAATTTTTATTTTAGTATATAAATAATTATTTTGAGCTGGAAAAGGGAAGGGAGAAATTATCTCATACGCTATCCCTTTTCCAGCACGTCCATGGTAGTCACCCCTTCAACATCTAATTAATCAGCAATACAATTAATGAAAAGAGAAGTGGGATAAAAAATTATTAACATGTGTAGGAAGGGGTATTATTAAGGTATTTTGATCTGGAAAAGGGGAAATTATGTCATGGACTATCCCTTTTCTAGCACGTCCATGGTAGTCACACCTTCATCATCTAATAAATCAACAACAAAATAAGTGAAAAGAGAAGT
>CAKNYM010049309.1:162130-195278 GCA_932195095.1 Andricus curvator
AGAAAATGTAAAAAAGGAATCTTCTTTCATTTTATTTCATCAGATTTCATTTTCTTTTATTTTTCTTTCTTTTTCTTCTTTGCTTTTTTTCTTTCATTTTGATTTTATCGGATTTTATTTTGTTTCATTTCATTTTCTCGTCAATCTTTTTTTCTTTTTCTCTTTATATTCGGAAAATATATATTTGTAATCATCCCTTGTGTTTGTCTAATAATTTTAATTACATTTTTCTATTGTTGGACACAATAGAAAAAAATATATATAATAAAACATAATAAAATGAAAGAAATAAAAAGCAAAGAAAAAAATGAAATAAAATGTAAAAAGGGAATCTTCTTTGATTTGATTTGATTTTCTTTCTTTTTTCTTTCGTCTTCTCTCATTTTGATTTCATCGAATTTTATTTATTTATTTTTTCACACACTAATTTCTTCAGAAATGTGCATCTGTTTGGTTTAAAATCGATTATTATAGTTTGTACTTAATAAATGTAAATACGGTCCGGATTATGGTCATTTTTTACAACTATAGGGAAACATTTTTATTTCTTTCAATCATCGGAAAAATAATTATCTTTGACCATCCTTTGTGTTTTTCGAATCATTTTCAATACATTTTCCTATCGTTGGGCACAATTAGCGAAAATGTATAATTAAATGAAAAAAAAAAAAAGAAAATGTAAAAAAGGAATCTTCTTTCATTTTATTTCATCAGATTTCATGTTATTTTTTTTTTATTTTCTTTCATTTTGATTTTATCGGTTTTTATTTTGTTTTATTTCATTTTCTCGTCAATATTTTTTTCTTTTTCTCTTTATATTCGGAAAATATATATTTGTAATCAACTCTTGTGTTTGTCTAATAATTTTAATTACATTTTTCTATTGTTGGACACAATAGAAAAAAATATATATAATAAAATATAATAAAATGAAAGAAATAAAAAGCAACAAAAAAAAAATAAAATAAAATGTAAAAAGGGAATCTTCTTTGATTTGATTTCATTTTTTTCCTTTTTTCTTCCGTCTTCTTTCATTTTGATTTCATCGGATTTTATTTTGTTTCATTTTATTTTTTATCATACACACTCATTCCTTCAAAAACTTGCATCTATGTTTTATTTAAAATCGATAATTATATTTTGTACTCAATAAATGTAAATAAGGTCCGGATTATTTTTTTTCTACAACTATAGAAAAACATTTTTTTTCAATAATCGGAAAAATAATTTTTTTTGATCATCCTTTGTGTTTTTCGATTAATTTTTTTAGCGTTGGACACAATTAAGGAAGATGTATAATTGAATGAAAAAAAAAAGAAAATTTAAAAAAGGAATCTTCTTTCATTTTATTTCATCAGATTTCATTTTCTTTTATTTTTTCTTTCTTTTTCTTCTTTGCTTTTTTTCTATCATTTTTATTTTATCGGATTTTATTTTGTTTTATTTCATTTTCTCGTCACTCTTTTTTTCTTTTTTTTCTTCATAATAGTCTAATCATTTTAAGTACATTTTTCTATTCTTGGACACAATAGAAAAAAAATAGAATAAAATGAAAGAAATGAAAAGGAAAGAAAAAAATGAAATGAAATGTAAAAAGGGTATCTTCTTGATTTGAGTTCATTTCTTTCTTTTCTCTTTCGTCTTCTTTCATTTAGATTTCATCGGATTTTATTTTGTTTTATTTTTTTTTTCACATACACTCATTTCTTCAGAACTTTGCACCTGTTTGATTTAAAATTGATTATTATAGTTTGTACTCAATAAATGTAAATTAGGTCCGGATTATGGTAATTTCTTATAACTATAGGAAAACATTTGTTTTTCGTTCAATAATCGGAAAAATCATTTTTTTTACCATCTCTTGTGTTTGTCGAATTTTTTTCAATACATTTTTCTATCGTTGGGCATAATTAGAGAACACGTATAATTAAATGAAAAAAAAGGAAATGTAAAAAAGGAATCTTCTTTCATTTTATTTCCTCAGATTTCATTTTTTTTTCTTTTTCTTCTGTGCTTTTTTTCTTTCATTTTTATTTTATCGGATTTTATTTTGTTTTATTTCATTTTCTCGTCACTCTTTTTTTCTTTTTCTCTTCATAATCGGAAAATAAATATTTGTAATCATCCCTTGTGTTTGTCTAATCATTTTAAGTACATTTTTCTATTCTTGGACACAATAGAAAAAAATAGAATAAAATGAAAGAAATGAAAAGAAAAGAAAAAAATGAAAGAAAATGTAAAAATTTTCTTTGATTTGATTTCTTCCTTTTTTCTTTCATCTTCTTTCATTTTGATTTTATCGGATTTTATTTTGTTTTATTTCATTTTCTCGTCAATTTTTTTTTATTTTTCTCTCCATATTCGGAAAATAAATATTTGTAACCATCCCTTGTGTTTGTCTAATCATTTTAAGTACATTTTTCTATTATTGGACACAATAGGAAGAAATATATATAATAAAATATAATGAAATGAAAGAAATAAGAAGAAAAGAAAAAAATGAAATAAAATAAAATGTAAAAAGGGAATCTTCTTTGATTTGATTTCTCTCTTTTTTCTTTCATCTTTCTTCATTTTGATTTCATCGGAATTTATTTTGTTTTATTTTATTTTTTATCACACACACTCATTCCTTCAGAAACTTGTATCTGTGTATTATTTAAAATCGATTATTATAGTTTGTACTCAATAAATTTAAATAAGGTCCGGATTGGAACATGTATAATTAAATGAAAAAAAAAAGAAATTGTAAAAAAGGAATCTTCTTTTATTTTATTTCATAAGATTTCATTTTATTTTATTTTTTCTTTCTTTTATTTCTTTAATTTTGATTCTGTCGGATTTTATTTTGTTTCATTTCATTTTCTCGTCACTCTTTTTTTCTTGTTCTCTTCATATTCAGAAAATAAATATTTGTAATCATCCCTTGTGTTTGTCTAATCATTCTAAGTACATTTTTCTATTGTTGGAAAAATAGAAAAAAATATATATATAATAAAATATAATAAAATGAAAGAAATAAAAAGCAAAGAAAAAAATGAAATAAAATGTAAAAAGGGAATCTTCTTTGATTTGATTTCATTTCTTTCTTTTTTCTTTCATTTTCTGTCATCTTCTTTCATTTTTATTTCTCATCGGATTTCATTTTGTTTCATTTTCTTTTTTTTCACACACACACACACTCATTTCTTCATAAATGTGCATCTGTTTGATTTAAAATCGATTATTATAGTTTGTACTCAATAAATGTAAATTAGGTCCGGATTATGGTAATTTTTTATAACTATGGGAAAACATTTTTTTTTTCTTTCAATAATCGGAAAAATAATTATTTTTGACCATCCCTTGTGTTTGTCGAATCATTTTCAATACATTTTTCTATCGTTAGACACAATGAAAAAACATGTATAATTCAATGAAGAAAAAAGAAAATGTAAAAAAGGAATCTTCTTTCATTTTATTTCATCAGATTTCTTTTTTTTTCTTTCTTTTTCTTCTTTGCTTTTTTTCTTTCATTTTTCTTTTATCTTTTTTTTTTTTTCTTTTTCTTTTTCTTTTTCTCTTCATAATCGGGAAATAAATGCAATCATCCCTTGTGTTTGTCTAATAATTGTAGGTACATTTTTCTATCGATGGACACAATAGAAAAAAATATACATAATAAAATGAAAGAAATAAAAAGGAAAGAAAAAAATGAAATAAAATGTAAAAAGGGAATCTTCTTTTATTTGATTTCATCGGATTTCATTTTCTTTCTTTTGTCTTTCATTTTGATTTCATCGGATTTTATTTTGTTCTATTTTATTTTTTATCAAACACACTCATTTCTTCAGAAATTTGCATCTGTTTGATCTAAAATCGATTATTATAGTTTTTAGTCAATACATGTAAATTAGGTCCGTATTTTTTTTATAACTATAGGAAAACATTTTTTTTTCTTTCAATAATCGGAAAAATAATTTTTTTTTACCATCCCTTGTGTTTGTTGAATCATTTTCAATACATTTTTCTATCGTTGGACACAATTAAAGAACATGTATGATAAAATGAAAAAAAATGTACAAAAAAAAATCTTTCATTTTATTTTATCAGATTTCATTTTCTTTGATCTTTTCTTTCTTTTTCTTCTTTGCTCTTTCTCTTTCATTTTGATTTTATCGGATTTTATTTATTTTATTTCATTTTCTCGTCAATCTTTTTTTCTTTTTTTCTTTTTCTCCTCATAATCGAAAAATAAATATTTGTAATCATCCCTTGTGTTTGTCTAATCATTTTAAGTACATTTTTCTATTGTTGGACACAATAGAAAAAAAAAATAATGAAATGAAAGAAATGAAAAGCAAAGAAAAAAATGAAATAAAATGTAAAAAGGGGATCTTCTTTGATTTGATTTCATCGGATTTCATTTTCTTCCTTTTTTCTTTCATTTTAATTTCTTCGGATTTTATTTGGTTTCATTTTCTTTTTTTTTCACACACACTCATTTCTTCAGAAATGTGCACCTGTTTGATTTAAAATCGATTATTATAGTTTGCACTCAATAAATTTAAATTTTGGTCAGATTTCTTTTTCCGTTCATAATCGGGAAAATAAATATTTTTGATCATCCGTAGTGTTTCTCTATTCATCTCAAGTACATTTTTCTATTGTTAGACATAATTTCAAAGAATAAAATATCATGAAATGAAAAGAAAATGAAAAAAAAGAAAAAATGTAATAAAATGAAAAAAATGAAAGAGAAAATGAAATAAAATGTAAAAAAAGAAGCATTTTTTATTTGATTTCATTTTCTTTAATCTTGATTTCATTGGATTTTATTTTGTTTCGCTTCATTTTTTTTGTAACTCATTTCTTCAGAAACTTTCATCTATGCTTGATTTAAAATTGATTATTATAGGTTTTTTTTTTCATTTTTAAGAAATTTTTTTCAATTCTTCAACTTAATAAATGTAAATTAGGTCAGGAATGGTCAATTTTGATACCTATAGGAAAAAATTGATTTTGTTTTTAGGAATTGCAATAGGAGCATTTTGTTGTGGTTGTCCGAATTTAATCGTTGGATTCTTGTTTTATTTTCAGGAATTCCATACATTTATTTTTCTCTTCGTAATTGGAAAAATAAATATTTTTGACCTTTTCTTGTGTTTGTCTAATCATTTTAAGTACATCTTTCTATTGTTGGACACACTAAAAAAAAAAAAATAAATAAATAAATGAATGAATGCATGAATGCATGAATGAATGAATGAATGCATGAATGAATGAATGAATGAATGAATGAATGAATGAATGAATGAATGAATAAATAAATAAATGAATGAATGAATGAATGAAAGAATGAATGAATGAATGAATGAAGGAAGGAATGAATGAATGAATGAATGAATGAAGGAATGAATGAATGAATGAATGAATGAATGAAGGAATTAATGAATGAATGACTAAATAAATATATAAAATAAAATAAAAAAACAAGGAAAGAAAACGTAAAAAGGGAATCTTCATTGATTTGATTTCTTCGGATTTCATTTTCTTTCTTTTTTTATTTCATCTTTTTTTTTACTCAAAATAAATTATTATTATAGTTTGTACTCAATATATGTAAATTAGGTCAGGATTATGGTAATTTTTTATAAGTATAGGAAAAAATTTCTTCTTGATAATCGAAAAAATAAATATTTTTGAACATCTCTTGTGTTTGTCTAATCGTTTTAAGAATATTTTTCCATTGCTAGACACGATAGAAAAACAAACGATTATAATAAAATGAAAAAAATGTAAGAAAAAAGAAGGAAGAAAAAATGAAGGAAAATTTAAAAAATGAATCTTTTTTCATTCGATTTCATCCGATTTTATTTTATTTAATTTTTCTCTTCTATCTTCTTTTATTTGAATTTCATCAGATTTTATTTTGTTTTATTTCATTTTTTCATCACACACACTCTTTCTTCAGAAACTTGCATCTATGTTTTATTTAAAATCGATTATCATAGTTTCTGCTAAATTTTTAAAAACTGTAAAAAAAATTTTTTTAATAATCTAAAAAATACATATTTTTGGCCTCCCATTGTGTTTGCGGAGATAATATAGAAAAAATATAATAAGATTTAAAAAATTAAAGAAAAATCAAAGAAAATGTAAAAAAGGAATCTTCTTTTATTTGATTTCACCGGATTTCATTTTATTTTCTTTCATTCTGATTTCATCGGATTTTATTTTGTTTAATTCAATTTTTTTTTCATCACACACACACACAAACATTTCTCCAGAAACTTGCATCTATGTTGGATTTAAAATCGATTATTATAGTTTCTACTCAATAAATGTCAGAATTACGGTCAAGGATGTTTATTTCAAATTGGACATTTTCTTCTGATGAAAAAGCTAATAAACAAAATTTTTTAATAATAATTAAGAAAAATCATCTCTTGCAACACGCCCGAATTAAGACGAGAGCATTTCCAGCATAGCATCCCATGGCGATAAATCCAAAAACCTGAAAAAAATTTATCTTTGCAATACTTTTTCAAAGGAAAAAACTGAGATTTTCAAATTACAAAACAAAAATATTTTTATTCACTATAGGACATAGTAATTTCATAATTATAATTTAAAAAAATATATATATGTATAAAAACAAATATATTAAATATAAAATGCCCGAAATTAAAAAATTGCCGACAATTTTAAATTTCTGAATTGCCAAATTACCGAAAAATATAATTTCCGTTTTATAATATTATCGAACTTCAATATTCCGGATAATAGATAATTCCCTAAATAAAATGACAGCAATTATAAAATATTCGAAAATATAAAATTGCCGACACACGAAATTTTCCGAAATAAAATTTGTTTTCACTGATAAAATAATTAATATAACGAAATACTTTTATTTAATGAACGTACTTTTTATTTTATTATTTTATTATTCCGAGAATGTTTTTTTTGTTGGATTTTGCAGTCTTCTCGAAATCTTATGAAATTAATTATCACTAATAATTATACTAAATAATAATACTAAAACCCAAAATCGCGAAAAAATCCAAAAATTTTATCCGAAAAAGCAAAATGGTAGCATTTTTTTTTTATTAAAGCTGACAAAATTTCAGATCTAAAATATTTAACTTTTGCTAAAATCTCTGCATATGACTCAATCAAAAAAAAAAGTTACATATTTTCGAAAAAAAGAAAACTAAATTAAGCCGATTTTTTTGCAATTTTTAATTTTTAATATTGTTTACTAGTAAAAACTACACATAAAAAAATTTCCATAATTTTTTAACCGATAGGAAATTTTTTATCTTAAAAAATTTGAATTTTCAAATCAATAAAGAGATCAGAAGATATTAAACGATTTCCACATTTTTTCTTCACCCACGGTTCGAAAAAATTGAGTTCTTTTCTATTCCTAAAAATGATCTTCAAATATTTTGTATTCCTTTTGAATTCCTATGAATTCTTTCTTAACTCTTTTAAATTCTTTTCAAATTCTTTAAAATTTGTTTAAATTATTTTCAATTATTTTGAATTCACCTTGAGCTTTTGTGAATTTTCTTAAAGTCTGTTCTGAATCACCTTAAATCCTTTTGAATTTATTCTAGGTTCATTTAAATTGCTTAGAATTCCTGTTAATTCTTTTCACATTTTTTGGTTAACTTCTTTTTGAACCCTTTTCAATTTTTTTTTTAAATTATTCAAAAAAATGTCGAATTGTTTTGCGTTATTTTGAATTCACCTTGTGTTCTTGCAAATTTTCTTAAACACTGTTTTGAATCTCCTTGAATCTTTTTAAATTTGCTTTAGGTTTTTCTAAAAATTGTTTTGAAAACTTTTAAATTCTCTGGGAATCTTTTGAATTCACCTTGAGTTTTTTCAAATGCTCTCAAAGTCATTTTGGAATCCCCTTAAGTTCCTTTGAGTTTACTTTGAGTTATTTTAAATTCTTATAAATTATCTTTAAATCTTTTGGATTCCTTTTGAATTCTTTTCAATTCTTTCTTAAAGTCTGTTTTCAATCTCCTTGAATCCTCTAAAATTTGCTTTAGGTTCTTTTAAATTTTTTTAAAAATGTTTAATTCTTTGGGAATCTCTTGAATTCAGCTTGAGTTTTTTTCAAATGTTCTTAAAGTCATTTTGGAATCCCCTTGAGTTCCTTCCAGTTTACCTTGAGTTCATTCAAATTCTTTTAAATTCTCCTCAAATATTTTGGATTCCTTTTAAATTCTTTTTTGACATTTTTAAATTATTTCAAAATTCTATCAAATTTGTTTGAATTATTTTGATACATTTTGAATTTAACTTCAGTTCTTGCAAATTTTCTTAAAGACTGTTTTGATTAACCTTGCAGCTTTTTCAATTTACTTCGGGTTCTTTAAAACTGCTTAGAAAAGAACTGCTTTCAAATTCTCTGAAAATCTTTTTAATTCATCTTGATTTTTTTCAAATGTTCTCAAAGTCATTTTGGAATCCCCTTGAGATCCTTTAAGTTTACCTTGAGTTCTTTCAAATTCTTTTAAATTCTTTTACATTCTTTTCAATTCTTTTTCAATTTTTTGGTTGAATTCTTTTTGAACTCTTTGAAATTCTTTTTCAATTATTCTAAAAAAGGTCGAATTGTTTTCAATTATTTTGAATTTACCTTGAGTTCTTGCAAATTTTCTTAAGGTCAGTTTTGAATCTCCTTGAATCATTTTGAATTTGCTTTAGGTTCTTTCAAATTGTTTTGGAACCTTTTAAATTCTCTGGGAATTTTCTCCATTCACCTTGAATTTTTCGAATGTTCTCAAAGTCTTTTTGGGATCCCCTTGAGTTCCTTTGAGTTTATCTTGAGTTCTTTCAAATTCTTATAAATTATCTTTAAATATTTTACACCCCTTTTTAATTCATTTCAATTCTTTTGAAATCTTTCATGTTCATTTCTGAATTCTTTAAAATTTGTTTGAATTTTTTTGAATTCACCTTGAGATCTTGCACATTTTCTTAAAGTCTGTTTTGAATCTTCTTCAATCTTTTTAAATTTAGTTTAGGTTCTTTAAGATTGTTTTGCAAATTTTTCAATTCCCTGGGAATCTTTTGAATTCACCTTGAGTTTTTTCAAATGTTCTCAAAGTGATTTTGGAATCCCCTTGAGTTCCTTTGAGTTTACCTTGAGTTTTTTCAAATTCTTTAAAATTACCTTCAAGTCTTCTGGATTGCTTTTGAATTCTTTTGAATTCTTTTTTAACTCTTTTAAATTCTTGACAATTTATTTGAATTCTTTCGAATTCACCTTGAGTTATTTCGAATGTTCTTAAAGTTTTTTTTGGTTGTCCTTGAATCTTTCTGAATTTATTTTAATTCCTTTGAATATGTTTCGAAACTTTTTGAGTTCTTTGACAATCTTTAGAATTCTTTTGAATTCTTTTGAATTCTTTTGAATTCTTTTGAATTCTTTTGAATTTTTGCAAGTTTTCTTAAAGTCTGTTTTGAATATCGTTAAATCTTTTTTAATTTACTTTAGGTTCTTTTAAACTGCTTGGGAAAAAAACTGCTTTTAGACTCTCTGGAAATCTTTTTAATTCATCTTGATTTTTTTCAAATGTTCTCAAAGTCATTTTGGAATTCCCTTGAGATCCTTTAGGTTTACCTTGAGTTCTTTCAAATTCTTTTCAATTCTTTTTATTTTATTTATTTTTTTTTAAATTTTTTGGTTGAATTCTTTTTGAGCTCTTTGAAATTCTTTTGAAATTCTTTTAAAAAATTTCGAATTGTTTCCAATTGTTTTGAATTCACCTTGAGTTCTTGCAAATGTTCTTAAGGTCAGTTTTGAATCTCCTTGAATCATTTTATATTTTGCTTTAGGTTCTTTCAAATTGTTTTGGAACCTTTTAAATTCTCTGGGAACTTTTTAATTCACCTTGAGTTTTTTCAAATGATCTCAAAGTCTTTTTGGGATCCCCTTGAGTTCCTTCGCGTTTATCTTGAGTTCTTTCAAATTCTTGTAAATTATCTTTAAATATTTTAGATTCCTTTTTTAATTCTTCTCAATTCTTTTTAAATCTTTTAAATTATTTTTAAATTCTTTAAAATTTGTTTGAATTATTTTGAATTTACCTTGAGTTCTTGCAAATTTTCCTGAAGTCTGTTTTGAATCTCCTTGAATCTTTTTAAATTTGCTTTAAGTTCTTTGAGATTGTTTTGAAATTTTGTTCATTTTCTGGGAATCTTTTGAATTCACCTTGAGTTTTTTCAAATGTTCTCAAAGTCATTTTGGAATCCCCTTGAGTTCCTTTGAGTTTACCTTGAGTTTTTTCAAATTCTTATAAATTATCTTTAAGTCTTCTGGATTCCTCTTGAATTCTTTTGAATTCTTTTTAAATCTTGTAAATTCTTGACAATTTATTTAAATTCTTTTGGATTCACCTTGAGTTATTTCAAATGTTCTTAAAGTCTATTTTGAATGCCCTTGAATCTTTCTGAATTTATTTCAATTGATTTGAAATTGTTTTGAAACCTTTTGAATTCTTTGACAATCTTTAGAATTCTTTAGAATTCCTTTAGAATTCCTTTTGAATTCCTTGTGAATTCTTTTGAATTCGTTTGAGTTCTTGCAAATTTTCGTAAAGTCTGTTTTGAATATCTTTGAATCTTTTTCAATTTACTTTAGGTTCTTTGAAACTCCTTAGAAAAAAACTGCTTTTAAACTCTCTGGAAATCTTTTTAATTCATATTGATTTTTGAGATCCTTTAGGTTCACCTTGAGTTCTTTCAAATTCTTTTAAATTCTTTTTCATTCTTTTGAAATTTTTTGGTTGAATTCTTTTTAAACTCTTTGAAATTATTTTTAAATTATTTTTAAAAATTTCGAATTGTTTTCAATTATTTTGAATTCACCTTGAGTTCTTGCAAATTTTCTTAAGGTCAGTTTTGAATCTCCTTGAATCATTTTAAATTTGCTTTAGGTTCTTTCAAATTGTTTTGGAACCTTTTAAATTCTCTGGGAATTTTTTTAATTCACCTTTATTTTTTTCAAATTTTCTCAAAGTTTTTTTGGGATCCCCTTGAGTTTCTTTAAGTTAACCTTGAGTTCTTTCAAATTCTTTTGAATTTTCTCCAAATCTTCTGGATTCCTTTTGAATTATTTTTTTACTCTTTTAAATTGTTCTAAAATTATTTAAAATTTGTTTGAAATATTTTGATTCAGTTTGAATTCACCTTGAGTTCTTGTAAATTTACTTTAAGTTCTTTTAAACTGCTTAGAAAAAAACTGCTATTAAACTCTCGGGAAATCTTTTTAATTCATATTGATTTTTTTCAAATGATCTCAAAGTCATTTTGGAATCCCTTTGAGATCCTTTAAGTTTACCTTAAGTTCTTTTAAATTCTTTCTAATTCTTTTTAATTCTTTTTAAAGTTTTTGGTTGAATTCATTTTGAACTCTTTGAAATTCTTTCTAAATTATGTAAACAAATTTCAAATTGTTTTCAATTATTTTGAATTCACCTTGAGTTCTTGCAAATTTCCCTAAGGTCAGTTTTGAATCTTCTTAAATCATTTCAAATTTGCTTTAAGTTTTTTCAAATTGTTTTGGAACCTTTTAAATTCTTTGGGAATTTTTTTTATTCACCTTGAGTTTTTTTCAAATGTTCTCAAAGTCTTTTTGGGATTCCCTTGAGTTCCTTTGAGTTTATTTCGAATTCTTTTAAATTATTATTATTATTTGAATATTTTTGATTCTTTTTTGAATTCTTTTCATTTCTTTTTAAATCTTTCAAATTCTTTTTAAATTCTTTAAAATTTGTTTGAATTATTTTGCATTCACCTTGAGTTCTTGCAAATTTTCTTAAAGTCTGTTTTGAATCTCCTTGAATCTTTTTAAATTTTCTTTGGGTTCATTAAGATGTTTTGAAATTTTTTTCATTTTCTGGGAATCTTTTAAATTCACCTTAAGTTTTTGTAAATGTTCTGAAAGTCATTTTGGAATCCCTTTGAATTACTTTGAGTTTATCTTGAGTTTTTTAAAATTCTTATACATTATCTTTAAGTCTTCTGGATTTCTTTTGAATTCCTTTGAATTCTTTCTTAACTCTTTTAAATTCTTGACAATTTGTTTGAATTCTTTTGAATTCACTTTGAGTTATTTCAAATGTTCTTAAAGTCTTTTTTGAATGTCCTTGAATCTTTCTAAATTTATTTTAATTTCTTTAAAATTGTTTTCAAACTTTTTAAATTCTTTGACAATCTTTAGAATTCTTTTGAATTCCTTTTGAATTCTTCAAAATTTGTTTGAATTATTTTGAATTCACCTTAAGTTCTTGCAAATTTTTCTAAAGTCTGTTTTGAATCTCCCTGAATCTTTTTAAATTTCCTTTAGGTTCATTTAGATGTTTTGAAAATTTTTTAATCCTCTGGGAATCTTCTGAATTCACCTTCAGTTTCTTCAAATGTTCTCAAAGTCATTTTGGAATCCCCTTGAGTTCCTTTGAGTTTACCTTGAGTTTTTTTAAATTCTTATAAATTATCTTTAAGTCTTCTGGATTCCTTTTGAATTCTTTTTCAACTCT
Organism: Andricus curvator; assembly: GCA_932195095.1. Classification (NCBI taxonomy): domain Eukaryota; kingdom Metazoa; phylum Arthropoda; class Insecta; order Hymenoptera; family Cynipidae; genus Andricus; species Andricus curvator. The sequence goes on from CAKNYM010049309.1 coordinate 174,676, forward strand.
TTTAAATTCTTGACAATTTATTTGAATTCTTTTGAATTCACCTTGAGTTATTTCAAATGTTCTTAACGTATATTTTGAATGTCCTTGAATCTTTCTGAATTTATTTTAATTCCTTTAAAATTGTTTTGAAACTTTTTGAATTCTTTGACAATTTTTTATAATTCTTTGAATTCTTTTAAATTATTTTGAATTCCTTTTGAATTATTTTGAATTTTTCTGAATTCCCTTTGGATTCCTTTTGAATTATTTTTTGACTCTTTTAAATTCTTTCAAAATTCATTAAAATTTGTTTGAATTATTTTTAATCACTCTAAATTCAACTCGAGTTCTTGAAAATTTTCTTAAAGTCTGTTTTGAATATCGTTGAATCTTTTTCAATTTACTTTAGGTTCTTTTAAGCTGCTTAGAATAAAAACTGCTTTCAAACACTTTGGAAATCTTTTTAATTACCTTGATTTTTTTCAAATGTTCTCAAAGTCATTTTGGAATCTCCTTGATATCCTTTAAGTTTACCTTGAGTTCTTTTAAATTCTTTTCAAATTTTTTGGTTGAATTCTTTTTGAACTCTTTGAAATTCTTTTTAAATTACTTAAAACAAATTCGAATTGTTTTCAATTATTTTGAATTCACCTTGAGAGCTTGCAAATTTTCTTAAAGTCTGTTTTGAATATCATTGAATCTTTTTCAATTTACTTTACGTTCTTTTAAACTGCTTTAAAAAAACTGCTTTCAAATTCTCTGGAAATCTTTTTAATTCATCTTGATTTTTTTCAAATTTTCTCAAAGTCATTTTGGAATCCCCTTGAGATCCTTTAAGTTTACCTTAAGTTCCTTCAAATTCTTATGAATTCTTTTTAAATTTTTTGGTTGAATTCTTTTTGAACTCTTTTAAATTCTTTTCGAATTATTTTTAAAAATTTCGAATTATTTTCAATTATTTTGAATTCACTTTGATTTTTTGCAAATTTGCTCAACGTCTGTATTGAATCTCCTTGAATCATTTTGAACTTGCTTTAGGTTCTTTCAAATTGTTTTTGAAACTTTTAAATTCTCTGGGAATTTTTTTAGTTCACCTTGAGTTTCTTCAAATGTTTTCAAAGTCTTTTTGGGATCCCGTTGAGTTCCTTTGAGTTTATCTTGAGTTTTTTCAAATTTTTATAAATTATCTTCAAATATTTTAGATTCCTTTTTGAATTTTTTTCAATTCTTTTTATCACTTTCAAATTCTTCTTAAATTCTTGGAAATTTGTATGAATTATTTTGAATTCACCTTGAGTCCTCGCAAATTTTCTTAAAGTCTGTTTTGAATATCGTTGAATATTTTTCAATTTACTTTAGGTTCTTTCAAACTGCTTAGAAAAAAACTGCTTTCAAATTCTCTGGAAATCGTTTTAATTCATCTTGATTTTTTTCAAATGTTCTCAAAGTCATTTTGGAATCCCCTTGAGATCCTTCAAATTTACCTTGAGTTCCTTCAAATTCTTTTTAAATTATTTAGTTGAATTCTTCTTGAACTCTTTTAAATTCTTTTCAAATTATTTTTAAAAATTACGAATTATTTTCAATTATTTTGAATTCACCTTTATTTCTTGCAAATTTGCTCAAGGTCTGTTTTGAATCTCCTTGAATCATTTTAAATTTGCTTTAGGTTTTTTCAAATGTTTTCAAAGTCTTTTTGGGATCCCGTTGAGTTCCTTTGAGTTAATCTTGAGTTCTTTCAAATTTTTATAAATTATCTTTAAATATTTTAGATTCCTTTTTGAATTCTTTTCAATCCTTTTTAAATCTTTTGAATTATTTTTAAATTCTTTAAAATTTGTTTGAATTATTTGAATTTACCTTGAGTTCTTGCAAATTTTCTTAAAGTCTGTTTTGAATTTCCTTGAATCTTTTTAAATTTTCTTTAGGTTCTTTAAGATGTTTTGAAAATTTTTCTAATCCTCTGGGAATCTTTTGAATTCACTTTCAGTTTTCTCAAATGTTCTCAAAGTCATTTTGAAATCCCCTTGAGTTCCTTTGAGTTTACCTTGAGTTTTTTTAATTTCTTATAAATTATTTTTCAGTCTTCTGGATTCCTTTTGAATTCTTTTCTAACTCCTTTAACTTCTTGACAATTCATTTGAATTCTTTTGAATTCACCTTGAGTTATTTCAAATGTTCTTAAAGTCTTTTTTGGTTATCCTTGAATCTTTCTGAATTTATTTTAATTCCTTTGAATATGTTTCGAAACTTTTTGAATTCTTTGACAATCTTTAGAATTCTTTTGAATTCCTTTTGAATTCCTTTTGAATTCTTTTGAATTCCTTTTGAATTCTTTTGAATTTTTTTGAATTCCTTTTGAATTTATTTTGAATTCCTTTTGAATTCTTTTTAAATTTTTTGACTTCTTGTAAATTTTCTTAAAGTCTGTTTTGAATATCGTTGAATCTTTTTCAATTTAATTTAGGTTCTTTTAAACTGCTTAGAAAAAAACTGCTTTTTAACTCTGGAAATCTTTTTAATTCATCTTGATTTTTTTCAAATGTTCTCAAAATCATTTTAGAATCCCCTTGAGTTCCTTTAAGTTTCTCTTGAGTTCTTTCAAATTCTTATAAATTATCTTTAAATATTTAAGATTCCTTTTTGAATTCTTTTTAATTCTTTTTAAATCTTTTAAATTCTTCTTATATTCTTTCAAATCTGTTTGAATTATTTTCAATTCACCTTCAGTTCTTGCAATTTTTCTTAAAGTCTGTTTTTAATCTCCTTGAATCTGTTAAAATTTGCTTTAGGTTCTTTTACATTGTTTGAAAAAATGTTTATTTCTCAGGGAATCTCTTGAATTCACCTTGAGTTTTTTTCAAATGTTCTCAAAGTCTTTTTGGGATCCCCTTGAGTTCTTTCGAGTTTATCTTGAGTTCTTTCAAATTATTATAAATTATCTTTGAATATTTTAGATTCCTTTTTGAATTCTTTCTAAATCTCTTTTAAATTATTTTCAAATTCTTTCAAATTTGTTTGAATTATTTTGTATTCACCTTGAGATCTTGCGACTTTTCTTAACGTCTGTTTTGAATCTCCTTGAATCTTTTTAAATTTGCTTTAAGTTCTTTGAGATTGTTTTGAAATTTTGTTCATTTTCTGGGAATCTTTTGAATTCACCTTGAGTTATTTCAAATGTTCTTAAAGTATATTTTGAATGTCCTTGAATCTTTCTGAATTTATTTTAATTCCTTTAAAATTGTTTCGAAACTTTTTGAATTCTTTGACAATTTTTTAGAATTCTTTGAATTCTTTTGAATTCTTTTGAATTCTTTTGAATTCTTTTGAATTCTTTTGAATTCTTTTGAATTCTTTTGAATTCTTTTGACTTCTTTTGGATTCATTTAAAATTCTTTTGAAATCTTTTAGATTTTTCTGAATTGTTTTCAATTCTTCTGAACTCTCTTGAATTCTTTTAAAAGCTTTTGAATTCTTTTGAATTACTTTTGAATTCTTTTCAATTCTTTTCAATTCTTTTGAATTCCTTTTGAATTCTTTTGAATTCCTTTTGAATTCTTTTGAATACTTTTGACTTCTTTTGGATTCATTTAAAATTCTTTTGAAATCTTCTAGATTTTTCTAAATTATTTTCAATTCTTTTGAATTCTTTGAATTTAAATTTAGCGAGAAAAAAACGCGTGAGGGTAGATAGGTACTAATTGAAATTTTAGTTTTTCTTACCACGGCAATAGAGGGTCCATTTCTTTTGCTTTCCATATTCCACATCAAGTAGGAAGTAGCCGCGCACATCAAAAAGGTCCACAAGCCGCAAAAGGTGGTGTCCTAGGTAAAAAGGAATCTTCTTTCATTTTGGTATCATCGGATTTGATTTTCTTTCATTTTTTCTTTCATTTAATGATGCTTACAAATGAACACACAGTCTTGTCGAATTCATTAATATTACTAGGAATGGAGATCATCAAGAAACATGCTGAAATGGCGAATCCTAACATGCTGGTTACATTGTAAAATGTAGTACTTTCATAGTCCGTTGGCTCTACTGAATCAAGCTTAAGGAAAAAGAATCCAAAAATGCTAAAAATCTGAAAAGAAAATTATATTTTACTATCAGAAAATGCACGCGCGCGGGTTCACTTATCTGGATTTTTATTTTATAACATTAAAAATATAAAAATTTAAGAATAAGGTTATGTGATGAGTGGGTTACGTGACCGGATTCCTACCTTACCGACACTTTTTTTTTCATAACTTATTTTCACACGAATTGCCAGATCGAGTTGAAAATTTGGGATAGTAAATAAAAAGCACTAAGAAAGGTGGGTCTGGTCCTAAATTTTAATAATCATGAAAAAAGCAAAAAAAAATGTTTACAAAAAAAACTTTTTTCATAATTATGAAAATTCAGGAAAAGACCCACCTTTCTTAGTGCTTTTTATTCAGGGTCCCAAATTTTCAACTCGATGTGGCGCTTTGTGTGAAAATAAGTTAGGAAATAAAAAAAGTGCCGGTAAGGTAGGAATCTCGTCACGTGACCCACTCATCACATGGCAATCAAATTCAAAATCCTATTTAACGTCCGATACTCAAGTTAATTTATAGAATTCCTGAAAATAAAAACAAGAATCCAAAGACAAAATTTGGACAAACGCCATAAAATGCTCCTATTTTAATTAAAAAAAAAAATTTCTTAAAAAAAAAAATTTCTTTGGACAAAAATAAAAAACAGGAAAGAAAATGAGAAGGCAACCAACCAAGTCCCCTTCTTTCTTTTAATTTATTTTTTTTTTCTCTTTTTTATTGTTATTATTATCAAATCACAATACAAAATTGTATGGAAAAATGTATTTTGTTTTGATAATAATAAAAATAAAAAAGACGAAAGAAATAAAAAAAGAGAAGGAAGGGGATTGGGTTAGTTGCCTTCTCATTTTTCTTTCCCCTTTTTTATTTTAGTCCAAAGAAATTTTTTTTTTTAAGAAATTTTTTTTTTAAATTACAATAGGAGAATTTTATGGTGGTTGTCCAAATTTACTCTACCGGTTAGTTTTGCGTAAAATTCTGTAATGTTAGCCAGTGAAATTGAAAATTTATTATTGAAAACAATTTTAATCATAACTTTAAAAAAAATTTTGAACAATAATTAATAATTTCGACGACTAAAATTTTCAAAACTGGAAAAAAAGTTGAAACTGTATCATATTTAATTCGAAGCGTTAAAAAGTAAACAATTTTATTTTGAATTGAAGAATCTCGAAATTGAGGGATTAGAATTTTGAAAATGCCGCAAAATAAAAAATTATAAAATGAAAAAATTGAAAATTTAGCGTTTAATATGAAAATTCAGAACTCTAAAATTGTAACCATTCAAAATTGAAGACTCAATTAATGAGGTATAAATTTCAGATAGTTAAATTTTTTATCTTTTTTGCTTTTAAATAATACAATCTTTAACTTCTAGATTTTAAATCGTTTAATTTGTAACACTTTACCTAAAAATTATTGTTCATTCTTTAAATTACCCAATCAAATATTTTTCAATTAAAAATTAATTTTTTTTTAAATATTCTATTAAAAATCGGACAATGTTTTTTGATTTTTGATCTATTTTGATATTAAATGATAAAACTTTTAACATTTTAATTTTACATCTTTTTATTTTTAACACTTCATCCAAAATTATTATTCACTCTTTAAATTCCCAAATCAAATACTTTTCAATTATAAATGAATAATTTTTTAAAATCTTCAACCAAAAATCTGACAAAGTTTTCTTTTTTTTTTTTTGATCTTTTTTATATTGTATCATACAATTTTTAACTTTTGAATTTTGAATCGTTTAATTTGTAACAAATTAGAAAAAATTATTATTCATCCTTTAAATTTCGCAATAAAATATTTTTCTTTTTTAAATTAATAATTATTTTAAATCATCAACTAAAAGTCAAAGTTTGCTATCAAACATTTTTCTTATTTTGAAAAAATAATTTTTTTAAATCTCGTTTTTTTCTTCTTTACAACCAAATCTATGAATTTTCAAATAAAAAATAGAATAGTTACATTGTTAGTTAAAAAAATTAATTTTTAACGAAGAAAACCGGATTTTAGTTTGGTTGAATTCAACTAAAAGACACGAATTTTAAACAAAATATTTGAATTCTTAACCTAAATGATGATTTTTAAGAACAGAAGCTTAAATTTTGACTGAAAAATACGATTTTTCCACAAAATAGTGGAATTTTTCAATCTGAGCAGAAATGAAATAGTTACATTTTTAGTATAAAAAATTAATTTTCAACAAAAAAATAAACGAATTTTTGGCCACCTAACTTGAACCAAAAAAGACGAATTTCAACACAATAGTTGAATTCACAGCCAAAAAGATGAATTTTCAAAAAATAAATTTAGTTTCGTACCCAAAACGACGAGTTTTCAACGAAATTAATGAATTTTCCACAAAAAATTGAAATTTTCAATCGGCGCTATGAATGTTTAACAAAATAGTTACATTTTCTACCGAATAGTTGAATTTTAATAAAAAAAATTAATTTTGAACAAAAAAAGGAATGAATTTTTGTCCAGTTAAATTGAACCAAAAAAGACGAATTTTTAACAAAATATTTGAATTCACAGAGAAAAAGATGAATTTTTAAGAAGAAGACTGATTTTCTACAAAAAAAAGACAAATTTTCAACAAAATAGATGAATTTTCTACAAAACAGTTGATTTTCCACCAAAAAATGAATTTTTTCAAATAAATAGTTTAATTTTTAACCAAATAGTTTGATTTTCAACTAAAAAGGTGAATTTCCAAACCAAACAATTGAATTTTTTACCCAAAAAATGGTATCCACGAAGATATGAATTTATAAACAATTTTTTCAAATAGAAAAGATAAATTTTCAATTTAATATGTAATTTTAACCAAAAATGGAATATTATTTTCATTTAAAAAAAAAAACTGGTTACATTTTTTACTCCAAGGATGAATTATCAAATAAAATGATAAATTTTCATTAAAAAATTGATTTTTAACAAAGCTGTTCAACTTTCAAACAGGTAGTTGAGTTTACAAACAAAAAACATGAATTCTCAAAGAAAAGTGTAATTGATCATGAAATATTTTGATTTAAATAAAAAATAATTGAATTCATTCAAAAAATAAAAATTGTCAGCAACATAGTTAAATTTTGAACCAACAAGATGAATTTTCAACGAAAAAGATAAATTTTTGACTAATAAAACTAAGTTTATATCAAAAGACACTAATTTTCAACAGAATAATTCATTTTAAATAAAAAAGATAAATTTTAGACCAAATAGATCAATTTTTAACTAAAAAAGATAAATTTTCGACTAGAAATGTTATAAATACATCTGTTAAAAAAGGGTTGATTTTCAAGTAATAACAAAAACAGAATTTTAAAAAAAATGGTAAAATCTTCAACCAAAGAGATGGATAAATTTTTGAAGATGAATTTTCAAAAAAATAATGAATTTTTTAACCAAATAGTAGAATTTTAAATCAAAATAAACATTTGAACTAAAAATCGAGAAAAGGGAGACATTTTTTGAAAAAATTTGTAATATGAAAGTGATTTTAAAACTTATTAATTAATTATTGAACTGCAGGGGAGACCGGGGCTAAGCGCACCTCGGGGCTAGGTGGGACTTTTTTATATTAAAAAAACGGTTTTCAAAAACGATTTTTTTTATGTTCGGATTTTCGACAGCATTAGAAATTCCAATCTTTCGTTCACGCGCGGTGGGCGGAAAATCGCCGTTTCTGCCTTAGGACAAAAAAAAGTTACAGAAGTGCGCCTTAGGGCGAAAAAAAAAGCTGAAAAAGTTTGTAGCTTTCAAAGAAATAATAAACAGTGCGCCTTCAATGAAAAACTGATTTTTTTTTATTAAATTTAAAAAAATTTGGTTGAAAAATCCAAAGGTGCGCGCTTAGCCCCAAGCCTGAAAATGATAGAGTGCGCGTAGCCCCGCGCCTTTTTTCGGACGTCTTTGGAGATGACGTCAATTTTGTCAAATATCAACTAAACCTTTGCTCATAGACAATCGCGTCCATGGACAAAATTGTAGTTGAAATATCACTCCTTCAACCTGCATCAATGATTTTTTGAATAACTTTATTTTGTTATTAAAAATTGACGATGCAAAAATTGAGCGCACTTAGCCCCGGCCGCTCCCACCTTTGCAGGGACCTTCTTCGCAAAAGTCGGAATCTTTTTTAAAATTTATCATCATTTTATTTATAACAAGCCTCATATTTGATTTAAAAATTACTTACCATCTGACAAATCTTTAAAGACCTTGAGCAAGTGTTCGAGAAACGAGCTGATTGTGATTGGATTTCGTTCCTGATAGAAATAATTTGAGCTTCGGTTTGAGCAACCCTTAATTTCAACCGATGTAGGCAAATATGTTTAATCCCTATTATTTTATAATTAATTTCTTCCTTATCCAAATCCGTCATTTTGTGAGAATAATATTTAGTAATTTCAAATGCGCTGTTTATAGCAGCCATAAACATTATTCTATCTTCGTTTGATGAGGATCCAGTGAAAGATGATTCTATTTTCCACAATGCCCTTGTTATTTCCTCTTTTTCTTGATCAGTCAGTCCAGGTTTATTTTTTTGCAATTCAATTTCGGTGGATGTGTCAATTTCCAAAAAATTGAAGGCCTCAAAACCATTAGCAATGCAGAGTTCGGTTTCCACAACTTCCGCACTTGGTGTGTATGATATATTTGGTATTAATATTGATGTTACGGGTGTTGTCAGCATATCTGCCATCCGTATTCCTGCCGATGTCACTGCCATTTTTTATATCCCTGCAATAACAATTTAAAATGATACCAGTTTTTTTATATTCAAGTATGAGGATTTCTTTATTCAAAAACCAAAACTTCTAAAACCAAAATCCAAAAAAAGCATCCTCGGCAAAAATTCAAGTAGGACTGATTTTTTCATCAAAGCATATTTAAGATCTGTGCAATATTCTTATCCGCTCCATCAATAAGAATCTGTCCCAGAAATATAAGGATTGCAGAAATTTTTTTTTCTCCTTTAAAAACCATTAACTACCAAGTCCAAAAGCAAAAAAAAATATCCTTCATGAATATTTAAGTGGATCTGTTCTTTTTTTCATTTAAGTATATTCAAAAAGCTTTGCAATATTCACATCCGATCCCTCAATTAAATATCTGTCTCAGAATAATAGGGATTGGAACCAAAAAGAAATTATTCACAATTTTTAATAGGGTTTTTTCTTTTTTGAAATTAGGATTTTTTTTTAGCTTAGAATAATATTTTACAAATCGGTTTTTTCATGGTATAACTTTTTTCATTAGCATAATTCAAAGTTGATGCAAGCATATAAAAGATTCCTTGGTTCGAGACAAATCGATTGACCTATAATATTAATACATTTTTTCAAAGAGTAGGGAAGTTATGGTAATTTATATATTTTGAGAATCGGTTTTTTATAGTAAAACTTTTTTTATTAATATAATTTAAAGTTGATGCAGGAACAGAAAATATATGTTGATTCGAGACGAATCGATTGTCCTATAAAATTAATACATTTTCTTGAAGAGTAAGGAAGCTGTGGTAATGCCATTTTTTATATCCCTGCAATAACAATTTAAAATGATAAAAGTTTTTTCATATTTAAGTATAAGGATCTCTTTATTCAAAAATCAAAACTTCTGAAACCAAAATCCAAAAAACATCCTCCACAAAAATTCAAGAAGGACTGATTTTTTCATCAAAGTATATTTAAGAGCTTTGCAATATTCTCATCCGATCCCTCAATAAGAATCTGTCCCAGAAATATAAGGATTGAAGAACTTTTTTTGCCTTTAAAAACCATTAACTTCCAAGACCAAAAGCAAAACAAAATATCCTTTACAAATATTTAAGTGGCTTTGAAATATTCACATCCGATCCCTCAATTAAATATCGGTCCCAGAATAATGAGGATTGGAACCAAAAAAAAATTATTAAAAATTTTTCATAGGTTTTTTTTTTAAAATAGGGATTTTTTTTTAGCCCTGAATAATATTTTACAAATCGGTTTTTTCATAGTATAACTTTTTTCATTAGCATGACTCAAAGTTGATGCAAGCATATAAAAGATTCCTTGGTTCGAGAGAAATGTAAAACAACATGTAGACTTTTCAAGATTTTGAAATAAAATTTGAAGCTTTTTAAGGATTTTTGAATTATTTAAAATACAAATAATTTAACTTCTAATTTAAGAAGTATTTAATTTATATCAAAAATATAATCGCTCAATTTTTTATTACTTCGAAGGGAAACATTTTCAGCTTTAGATTTCGAATTCTTTAATTTCATTGACCGCGAAAAGTGTTTGCGAACCGGGAAAAAACCGGGAAATGGAAGGGAAATTTTTTCTTTGATTAAAACGGCCACCCTGATTATTATTATTATTATTTTTTTTTTTTAATAATCCATTTTTGTATAGCATAAAAAACACATTAAAACAGATAACAAATATTTTTATTAATTTTTAATTCCTCATAGAGGAAGCTTTGTAATGGTAACATTTTCCAAAAATTTTAAATTCATTTAATTAAACCTTTCAATTTAAAAATGTATAATACAATGTTCTAAGCAATTGTCCGGATGTGTTTTTGTGTGTGGATGTGTCTGTGTGTGGATGTCACACTTTTTTGTGAACACGATGACTTGAAAACGGTTCCAGATAAATTGATGAAATTTGGAGGGCTTATTTTCACCACTAATATCTTGAAACTGACCAAAGTATTTCGAAAAATATTTATTGCATTTTTTTTTAGCACTCAATAATATTCTAAAAATCGGTTTTTATAGGAAAACTTTTTTCATTAGCATAAGTTAAAGTTGATACAAGAATATAAAAGATTCCTTGGTCCGAGACGAATTGAGTGACCTATAATATTAATATTTTTTATCAGAGAGTAGGGAAGTCATGGTAATTTATATATTATGAAAATCGGTTTTTTATGGTAAAACCTTTTTCATTAACATAATTCAAAGTTGATGCAAGAACAGAAAAGATGCGTTGATTCGAGACGAATCGATTGACCTATAATATTAATTTATTTTATTAAAGATTAAGAAAGGTATGGTAATACATAATGTTTAAAAATACGGTTTTTTATAGTAAAACTTTTTTTTCAACGTAATTCACAGTTGATGCAAGAATATAAAAGATTCCTTCCTTCGAGACGAATCGATTGCCCTACAATATTAATACATTTTATTAAAAAGCGAACAAGTTATCGTAATTTATATATTTTGAAAATCGCTTTTTTATAGTAAAACTTTTTTCATTAATATAATTTAAAGTTGATGCAAGAAGAGAAAAGATGTGCTGATTCGAGGAGAATCGATTGAACTATAATATTAACACATTTTATTGACGAGTAAGGAAGCTATGGTAATGCATAATATTTGAAAATACGGTTTTTTATAGTAAAACTTTTTTCATTAACATAATTCAAAATTGATGCAGAAAAATAAAAGATGCGTTGATTCGAGACGAATCGATTGACCTATAATATTAATACATTTTATTAGAGAGTAGGGAAGTTATGGTAATTTATCCTATCTTTGAAAGTTGGTATTCCTCGTTTAGTTACCGTTACCGTTACTTAGTTAACCATAAGGCGCTCTCATCGACCATGGGCGATCTGTGTTTATTTGAACTCGAGATGTTTGTTTTCATAAGAAGCTTAGTGGAAGTATATGTATTTATACTTCGGTATATATCGATTCCTTTCACGCATTTTTTAAAAAGAAGGCTTTTAGTTAACATTTTTAATCTTTTATTCGTATTTTGAAAGATTCATTTTCGATTTAACGCTTTTGTCATAGTTCATTTATATTTAAAAATGTTTGAAACTTTCGAAATTTTGAGTACCATTTATTTTTTTATTGTGTTTGGATTTTTTATGATAAATTTTGTTAATTTTTTATTTAAAAACCAAATTTACATTTTTGTTTACCTTTTCAGAAGGACCTTGGCCTTTTTTCAACGAATAGGATAAATTAGTTTATGGTATGAAGAAAGAATGTATTTCCAATAATTCGTTTCTACGATAGCTTGCAAATATATAATAATTATTAATTATTTTAACAATTTTCATAAACATATTTAGAGTTTGGCTATTTTTCAAGGAATAGGTACAGTTTGTTTACAAAGTCAACTACGAATTTCTTTCTGATGACACTTTTCTATGTTGCTTCGTAAATTTACAATAATTATTAATAATTCAAACAATTTGCATAAACAACTTCAGAGTTTGGCTATTTTTCAACGAATAGGCTAAATTTCTGTTACAATATTCACTAAGAATATCCTTCCGATGACTCTGTTCTATGAAGCTTTGCAAATTTACAATAATTATTAATTATGTAAACAGTCTTCATAAACATATTTAGGGTTTGGGTATTTTTTAAGGAATAGGCACAATTTTTTTACGGAGTCAACTGAGAATATCTTTCCCATAACTCTTTTCTATGTTGCTTTATAAATTTACAAGAATTATTAATTATTTAAACAATTTTGATTGAAAAATTAAGAGTTTGGCTATTTCTCAACGAATAGGCTCAATTTTGTACAGAATTAAGTAAGAATATCTTTCAGATTACTTTTTTCTATGATGTTAAGAAAAGTCTTTCTGATGACTATTTTCTATGTTGCTTATGTAAATTCACAAGAACGATTAATTTTTTTAACAATTTCTATAAACGAATAAGCTCAATTTGTTTACGGAATCAACTAAGAATGTCTTTCCGATGACTCTTTTCTAGGTTGCTTTGTAAATTTACAAGAATTAATAATAATTTAAACAATTTTGATACAGAAATTTAAAGTTTGGCTATTTTTTAACAAATATGCTAAATTTGTTTACACAATTAGCTGAGAATGTCTTTCCAATTACTTTTTTGTATGATGATTTGCAAATTTTCAAAAATTATTAATTATTTAAACAATTTTCATAAACAAATTAAGAGCCCGGTCATTTTTCAACGAATTGGATCAATTAGTTTAGGGAATAAAGAAAGAATGTATTCCCAATAAATCTTTTCTACGATACTTGGAAAATATACAATAATTATTAATTATTTTGAAAATTTCCCTAAACATATTCAGAGTTTGTCTATTTTTTAAGAAATAGGCAGAATTTGTTTACGGAATCAACTAGGAATGTCTTTTCGATGACTATTTTATATGCTGCTTTGTAAATTTACAAGAATTGTTAATAGTAATATCATTATTTTTAACGAATTGGCTCAATTTGTTTACAGAACCGAAAAGAATGTATTAAAAATAAGTCTTTCCTATGTTACTTTACAAATTTACAATAATTGTTAATTATTTTAACAATTTTCATAAACATATTCAGAGTTTGTCTGTTTTTCAACAAATAGGCTCACTTTCTTTACGAATTCAAATAAGAATATCTTTCCGATTACTTTTTTATATTTTGCTTTGTAAATTTACAATAATTTTCAATTATTTAAACAATTTTAATTAAAAAACTGAGAGTTTGGCTATTTTTTCACGAACAGGCTCCATTTTTTATAGAATTAAGTAAGAATAGCTTTCCAATTACTTTTTGCTAGAATGCTCTGCAAATTTCAAAAAATGAATAATTATTTAAACAATTTTGATCAACAAATCAAGAGTTTGGCTTTTTTTAAGAATAGGCTCAATTTGTTTACGGAATCAATAAAGAATGTTTTTTCAAATAGCTCTTTCTTATGATACTTTGAAAATTTACAATAATTATTAATTATTTAAACAATTTTCATAAACACATTCAGAACAATTTATTTGCGGAATCAACTAAGATTGTCTTTCCGATGAATTTTCACTATGTTTTGTAAATGTACAAGAATTATTAATTATTTAAGCAATTTCGATTAAAAAAATTAGAGTCTGGCTATTTTTCAACGAATAGGCTCAATTTTTTACAGAATTATTTATTCTGCATCGTGAGAGGGTATCCATGCGAAGCCATGTATAAATCAAAATTATTGAAGTAAAAATTAATTTTATGGTATTTTATTGAAATTCATTTCCAAATAAAATAAATGAATGGAAACAAATTGGTCGCGCGCGGAGCGCGCGTATGAGGCTCTAGTATATTATGAAAATCGGTTTTTTAGGGTAAAAATTTTTTCATTAACGTAATTCAAAGTTGATGCAGAAAAATAAAAGATTCGTTGATTCGAGACGAATCGATTGACCTATAATATTAATACATTTTATTAGAGAGTAGGGAAGTTATGGTAATTTATATATTATGAAAATCGGTTTTTTATGGTAAAACTTTTTTCATTAACCTAATTCAAAGTTGATGCAGAAAAATAAAAGCTGCGTTGATTCGAGACGAATCGATTGACCTATAATATTAATTTATTTTATTCAAGATTAAGGAAGGTATGTTAATACATAATATTTAAAAATACGGCTTTTTATAGTAAAACTTTTTTTTTCAACATAATTCAAAGTTCATGCAAGAATATAAAAGATTCCTTTCTTCGACACGAATCGATTGACCTTCAATATTAATACATTTTATTAAAAAGAGGGGAAGTTATGGTAATTTATATATTTTGAAAATCGCTTTTTTATAGTAAAACTTTTTTCATTAATATAATTCAAAGTTGATGCAAGAACAGAAAATATGTGTTGATCCGAAACAAATCGATTGACCTGTAATATTAATACATTTTATTGAAGAGCAAGGAAGCTATGGTAATGCATAATATTTGAAAACACGGTTTTTTATAGTAAAACTTTTTTCATTAACATAATTCAAAATTGATGCAAGAACGGAAAATATTCCTTGATTCGGAGCAAATCGATTGATCTCTAATATTAATACGTTGAATTGAAGATTAAGAAAGTTATGCTCATTTATAATATTTGAATCATCTGTTTCAAACCGAAAAACTTTTTTCATCGACATAATTCAAAGTTGGCGCATGGATATAAAAAATTTCTTGCTTCGAGACGAATCGATTGACCTACAATATCAATACATTTCATTGAAGAGTAGGGAAGTTATGGTATTTTATATATTTTTGAAATCGATTTGTATAGCAAAAATGTTCTCATTCTCATAATTTAAAGTTGATGCAAGAATAGAAAAGTTGTGTTAATTCAAGACGAATCGAGTGACCTATAACATCTATAAATTTTATTGAAGAGTAAGGACGCTATGGTAATTCATAATATTTGGAAATACGGTTTTTTATAGTAAAAATTTTTTCTTTAACATAATTCAAAGTTGATGCAAGAATATAAAAGATTCCTTGGTTCAAGACGAATCGATTGACTTACAATTATAATACATTTTATTAAAGAGTAGGGAAGTTATGGTATTTTATATATTTTTTAAATCGATTTCCATAGTAAAAATTGTCTCATAATTTAAAGTTGATGCGAGAATATAAAAGTTGCGTTGATTCAAGACGAATCGATGGACCTATAACATTGATACATTTTATTGAAGAGTAAGGAAGCTATGGTAATACATAATATTTGAAAACACGGTTTTTTATGGTAAAACTTTTTTCACTAACATAATTTAAAGTTGATGCAAGAACGGAAAAGATTCCTTGATTCAAGGCAAATCGATTGATCTATAATATTAATACACTTTATTGAAGATTAAGGAAGTTATGCTCATTTATAATATTTGAATCATCTGTTTGAAACAGAAAAAATTTTTTCATCGACATAATTCAAAGTTGAAGCATGAATAGAAAAGACTTTTTGATCATAAGTTTTCAAATAGAATAATTCTGATAATTTTTGTGAAGAAATCATAAAGCTGGGAAAGGGATAGGGTGAGACAGAACTTTTCTCTTCCCTTTTCCAGCTCGAAAAATTATAATTTCGAATACAAAATTTGATTTGTCTGATTTGTTTTTTTGTTTAAAAAATTGTTTGTATTATTTTGTAATTTTGTATTTTTTGTAAATTTCTATTTTTAAATTGATCAAAATGAAGACTTTGTTTTGTCTATTATTTAAAAAAGTAATTAATGCTTCCTCGATGAAGAAGCAGATACATTTGCTAACGAGAAGCAAAGTACTCGTGAAATGAGCACCATATAATTATAAATACAAAAAAAGTGGAAACACTCGAGATCGAATTCACAGCTAGTTTAAATTGATAAGTTATTAACTTTTGTCTTTCAATAATAATTGTACTTACGTCACTTTGTAGGTTATAATTTCCACGAAATCTTTTTATAAAAAAATGTTACACACTGTCTAGACGATTTTTGAGGTGTAAGATTCAACAAGTTTCACTTTACACTTTTCGTAATTTTCTCGCCAAGAATCACCCGGTTTCTTATTTTACGACCTTCACATGTTCCAAAATAGATCATCCTCAAAACCAAAGAGAATGGGAAAAGAAACTTACACACTCTCAGTAGAAAAGAAAGATTCAGAAAGCTAAAACCCGCTTCTTCTTGGTTGGTTCGTCACTTTTTTTTTTATTTGATAGCTAGTTGCCGTTTTATTGAATACTGCAGACGAAAAATGTTTTTCAAGAAATACTGTTAATGATAAGAAAAAATAAACAGATAGTAAAGATCTGATCTACTGAGATCTGATCTACTGAGTGTTTTTAAAATGTGCTGATGCCTACACGTCTGACTCTGGGTTACAAAAATAGAGCATTCGAGCACGTGTGTATTGTATGTAGGATATCCCCAGCGGCTTTGCCCTATAATAGTGTCACAAATCTTTATAATTACCTGAAAAAACGCTTTATTTCTAAAATTAAATTGGGAAATTAAAAATCCATCCGGAATTGAAGCACTGGGTGGTCGAAATTTTTTACATTCACATTAGAGGTTTTTTTTAAAATTTCTTTCTTTATTTTTTTTTATTTCTTTATTTTTTTTTATTTCTTTATTTTTTTTTATTTCTTTATTTTTTGATTTGTGTAAAATTTGCCCCCCCCTCCCCAGTTTTTGTCAAATGTTGAAGTTTTGAGACCCTCTGCATCTGAAAAACAGGTTTTAACAAATGTGTCTGTCTGTATGTCTGTGCGTATGACTGCATGTATGTCTGTCTGCGGTTATTCATAGTACTCGAAAATCCAAACAATTTATCATCGCGTCTTTTTTCGATAAAAAGAAAATTATCATAGTTATAGGATTTCCAAAATTAGAAAAAAAATCAAAGCAAAATACAAATTTTAAGCCGAACAACGCACGATATGTAAAAAAGCCACGCGGAGGAAAACATTAATTTTTGAAAGCCCTACAAGATTAAAATTACAACTTTTAGAATTTTCTTGAAAAATTGAAAATTCACATTTTGATCGCACCAAAAATGATGAAAAATAAGAAATTTCATTTTTCGGTCAAACTATGCAAGATATGAAAAAAAAGAAAAAATTGTGAACCTAAAAAAGATCTACACATTTCTTCTCAATCGCTTTTTCATAGGACGCGTAGTTTTTGTTTTGTTGATAAAAAACAACATCAAAAATAAAAAAATTAAAAATGTTTGAGCTACAAATTTCATATTAATCCTTTTTGATAGGATGGGTAGTTTTTATTATAATCGTGAAAAATAACATTAAAAATAAAAAAAATAAAATTTTTATAAAATGACGCGAGGTACGAAAAAACATTGATTGACAAAAGTTGTTCAGCCAAATAAGTTCTATACATTTTTTTAAAATTATTTTTTATGGAACGCGCAGTTTTTGTTTATTTCATAAAAACATTACAAATATAAAAAAATTTGGACAAACAACACAAGCTACAAAAAAAGATGAATAGACAAAAATTGTGCGTGCAAAAGAGATCTACAAATTTTCTATTGATCACTTTTTGATAGAAATTGTACTTTTTGTTTTGATCTTGAAAATAACAGTAATTTTTGTTTGTTAAATTGTTAGAAAGGACACAAGGTAAAAAAAATTTGATAGACAAAAGTTGCTCACCCAAAAAAGTTCTAAAAAATTGGTATCAATCATGTTTTGGTAGGATGCGTAACTTTTATTCAAATCGTAAAAAATAACATTGAAAATCAATTAATTATTTTTTTGGGAAAACGACACAAGGAGCAATAAAATCTTAATTAACAAAAAAATTTTGTATTGGATGCGCTCTTTTTTAATTATAAAAACAACGTTTGTTTTAATATCAATGCATATTATTACAAAATGTATTACAAAATAAAGTCCAAATATCAAAGTACTCATGAAAAATAAAATTTGTAATTTATTTTGCAATATGTGGTATAGAAATAAATATAATATACATTTTATATGAAAGAGTTGAACTCAATGTAGAAAATTTCGCACTTTGGACTAAATCGAGTGCGAAGCACGAGATACGTGATGAGAATGTGTTCGTTAAAGCCGAAGGAGCTTTAACAAAAGAGAATTCACAATCACATTGCAACAAAGGTACAGAACACCAGATTTTAAAATTTTCAAAAAATTCCAAAGATTTTAAACGATTTCAAAAAGTTTTAACAAATTTGAGAAGATTTTAAAAGATTTCAATGATTTCAAACGAACACAAGAGAGATTTTACAAATATTTGAAAGATTTCATAAAGGTTTCAAAAGATTAAAAAAAATTTCACAAAGATTTCAAAGATTGCGAAAGATTTCAAATATTTTATTTTTCTCTTTCAAATATCATGCCCATAAGTCTATTTTATAGGGCCCAAAAGAAAAACCCATTAGCGAAAAAATGAGTTTTGCTAGTTTTTGGGACTAATTATGATTTTTTTGCGTTTTTTTATGCAGATTATTTCTAATACATTACATACTGCTTTTTGCTGATAATTAGGTGTGTAAATGAATTTTTTAAACAATTTATTATTGTGTTTAGCAATTTTCTCTTAGAATAGAGATAGAAAGTCACGGTTTTTAGAAAATTTTTCCACTTCTTGTCCAATTTTCGAACAAGGTGAGGTTATGCTTAATTAATTTTAACAAACCTAATTGTTTTAACAATTTATTATTGTTATTAATAATATTCTCTTAGAATAATGCTGGAGAATTGCAGTTTTTTTCAAAAAACTTCCACTTTTTGTCATATTTTCAATTAAAGTAATTTGAATTATTAATTAATGCTAATAAAATAATTTCTTTAAACAATTTATTATCATTATTTATAATGGTAGGAAGTTGCGGTTTTTTCTGAAATTTACAACTATTTGTCAACTTTTCAGTTAGTGTGAATTAATGATTAATTTAATTTATCAACAATAATTATTTAAATAAATTAGTATCGTTTATTATCTTCTAAAATATTTTTTGGGTTGCTGAGCAAGGGAAGAATCAATCAAATTTTTTTTTTTTAATTATATAATTTTAAGCAATTTTAAGCTAGAAACATTAATTTATGCATGGAAATTTGTTCTAAAATCTTTTTTAATATTTGCTTCAAAATTTGTTATAAAAAATCATAAAATAATTTTCCAGGAATGTAATGCAAATTTTGTTATTTATTATCTTGAAACTTGAATTTTTCCTAAAATTTTATGAAAATCCCGCAAAATAAAAAAAAACTGCTTCAAAACCTTCCAGATTCATTTTTGAAAATTTTTGAAAATATTTTTTAAAATTAATTTTTCAAAAAAGAATTTATTTTTCGTTTTCCTAGGAATTTTATTAAAATTTGTTTACTCTTTTGAAACCTTTCAAAATGATTAGAAAGTTTTTGAAGATTGTCTTAAGAATCTTCAAAAATGTACGTTTTGTTTCAAATGTTTTGAAATCTTTTCAAGTTTTAAATTATTTTGGAATCTTTTCAAGATTTCTAAATATATCTTAAACTTACTCTAATTGTTTCCAATTTAATAATTCACCTAACATATTTTTTAGGTTTTAATGAAAATCACTTTTTTTTTGGGTTGCTAAATAATTATTTTCGACCGAAAATTCAAAATTCAACTGTTTGGTTAAAAAATTTTTGTTTGTTAAAAATACATTTTTATGGTTGAAGACTCATTATTTTAGTAAAAAATTCATTTCTTTGGTTGAAATTTGTACCGATCTGTTGAAAATGCGTTTTTATTTAGTTAAAAATAAATTTTTTAACTGAAAATGCAACTATTAAATTTTTGCTTGATAATTTATCTTTTTCAGTTGAAAATTCAATTATTTTGGTACAAAGTTCATATTTTTGTGTTGAAAATTAAACTTTTTTGTTCAAAATTCATATCTTTGGGAAAATCTTTTGAAATCTTTTAAATCTACTGTGCACGCCTTTTTTTAATTTTTGAAATCCTTGAAATCTTTGAAATCTTTGTGAATTCCTTGAAATCCTTTGGAGCATTTGAAAGCTTTGTGAAATCTTGAAATGTCTGTCAAATCTTTTTAAATTTCTGTAAAATCTTCGAAATCCTTGAAATCTTTAAAATCTTTGAAGTCTCTGAAATCTTTGTGAAATTTTTTGAAATCTTAATGAAATCTTTGAAATATTTGTGAAATCTTTCTTGAATCTTCGTTTGTGAAATCTTTTATGTTTGTTTGAAATCTTTTGAAATCTTCTCTTCAAATCTTCCGAAATCGTATAAAATCTTTGAAGTCTCTGAAATCTTTG
>CAKNYM010049309.1:197707-210149 GCA_932195095.1 Andricus curvator
CCCGCCTGTCACGCGGGAGACCGGGGTTCGATTCCCCGCCGGAGAGAATTTTTTTAATTTTTTTTTTTGTAAATTTAAAGTTTGAGGTCCTCATCCATTTTTTGTTCTATTTTGTTTAAAAAGTTATTTGTTTAACCCTAAAGAGAGTACTTTCATTGAACAATTAATTAATCATTAATTGTTAACTATAAAAGAAGTGAAATATTCCGGTCGATATGGTCTTGGATAGTACAATCTTCGGTAGTATAGTGGTGAGTATCCCCGCCAGTGTAGCATAGGTACGAGTGCGGATCGTTCTCAGCGCCGAAGCGCCTATTAGAAAGTGCTTTCGGCAGGCTTGCTATTGTCGCGTTCCCACGTTTAAAAAAAAAGTGTCGATCCAGTGCGTAGTGCTGTTGAAACCTATGAGTGCAAAGAAATTTTTACGAAATACTACATATGTTAAAAGCTTTTTAAGTGAGATTAGTGCCAGTTTTGTGCGCAGAAAATGCAGCACTGCCAAGATGGCGGAAGGTAGAACAGAAGAATGAACGAGAAACCAAAGCCATGCGAAAATAAGCGGAAAAGGTTTCAACTGTCGCCATCTTCACCAGATGGCGAAACATACACACCGAACTCGGCAGTCACGACGCTAATCAAGAACAAAAATGCATCCACGGAGAGGGGCGCACTTAAAGGACTGAACAAGGATGATAGACGTTTGGTAAAAAAAATCATCAACAACAAAAACAAAATTGTACCTGCAAAGCTGACAAGGGAAAGCGCTGCAAAAGAAATTAACCTAAAAAGTGAGGAGGCGCATGAATATATCCCAAATTCCATATTACCTAAGTTTCATTTGACCGGAAATCAAGTTGCCGAACAATTATTTATTATAATTTTTATTTTGTCGAATTGTCAACTCACATAACCTCTATTTGTCCTAACTACCAATTATCATAATTTCTATTGTACCGAATTCTCATTTGGTATAATTTTCGTATTTTCGAATTTTTATTCAACATAATTTCTATTTATCCGAATTTTAATTAAATCTAATTTCTGTTTTTCCGAATTTGTATTCGACATAAATGTACTTTTTCCGAACTTCTACATAACCTAATATTCATTTAGAAGAATTTCTATTTGTCATATTTTACATTTATCCGAATTATCATTTGTTATAAATTTCATTTTTCCTAATTTTAATTTATCCTAATGTCAAGGTATCCGAATTGGCATGCGCCATAATTTCCATGTCACAGAAATTTCATTTGTCCTAACAGACTTCCGTTCAGTTTTGAAGTAGTTGTTTCCCATCAGATGTATTTAGTCTGGCCGGTAAGTCAGGTGAAGATGGCGCTGTGAAACACTTCCTACGGTACCAAATACATTAGGCGCGAAATTCAAATGAGCTCTTTGTTTAGAAATGCATAATCAAAATGTAGCTAGTGTGTTCGGTCGGTAACATGTTCCTAAACACTAATTCGCGAAAATTCGAAATATTGATGCAGAACTGCCTAGATGAAGAATGCGAGAAGGTAAGTGCAAACTGAATTACAAAAACATAGTGTAATTTTTATTTGATCTTATCATATACGCAATATTATCTGATTTTATGTATCAGCAACAAGGGAGGAAATGGGTTGTAGGTGTTCTGTAAATAAGTAACATTATTCTTTAATTACATTTGTCAACAATTTATTGGAAACCAATTAAAGAAGGTAAATCACTGATCAGCGAACTTGAGAAAAAAATATTTCTGGTTGAAATTCTTTATTTCACAATAGTTACTTAGGGGTTTATGTGTTTGCTTTGACTTTATGTAAAAGTTGCAATTCTTATTTAATCCTGATGTTATAGGGCGCATTTTATTCATTGAGAGAGTCTGCAGAAATCTCACTGGTACGTTTTTATTAAACAAATTTTATTTAAGAAAACTATTTTTCATAAAATGAACAATCTTATAAGTCCTCAATTTATAAAATCGAGGAGAATTGTTAATTAGCTATTTGTTAATTTTAACTAATTTTGAAAGAAAATTTGTTTATTATTAGTAATTTAGAGTTTTTGTGTTTTTTTTTCTCTGTAGGTAAAAGTTGCAATTCTTACTTAAATCAAATTTTGTAGGCCTTATTTCATTTCTTGCAAGATTCTCTAACAGTCTCTACAGTGCGTTTTTATTTGAAAATTTTTTATTAAGGGCTTATAAGATTGTTCATTTTATGAAAAATACTTTTCTTAAATAAAATTTGTTTAATGAAAACGTACCAGTGAGATTTCTGCAGACTTCCTCAATGAATAAAATACGCCCTATAACATTAGGATTAAATAAGACTTGAAACTTTTACATAAAGTGAAAGCTAAAACATAAATCCCTAAGTAACTATTTTGACATAAAGAATTTCAACCTGAAATATTTTTTTCTCAAGTTCGCTGATCACTGATTTACCTTCTTTAAATGGTTTCCAATAAATTGTTGACAAATGTAATCAAAGAATAATGTTACTTAATTACAGAACACCTACAACCCATTTCCTCCCTTGTTGCTGATACATAAAATCGGATAATATTGCGTACATGATAAGATCAAATAAAAATTAAACTATGTTTTTGTAATTCAGTTTGCACTTACCTTCTCGCATTCTTCATCTAGGCAGTTCTGCATCAATATTTCGAATTTTCGCGAATTAGTGTTTAGGAACATGTTACCGACCGAACACACTAGCTACATTTTGATTATGCATTTCTAAACAAAGACCTCATTTGAATTTTGCGCCTAATGTATTTGGTACCGAAGGAAGTGTTTCACAGCGCCATGTTCACCTGACTTACCGGCCAGACTAAAGACATCTAGATGGGAAACAACTACTTCGAAACTGAACGGAACTCTGTTAGGACAAATGAAATTTCTGTGACATGGAAATTATGGCGCATGCCAGTTCGGATACCTAGACATTAGGATAAATGAAAATTAGGAAAAATGAAATTTATGACAAATGATAATTCGGATAAATGTAAAATATGACAAATAGAAATTCTTCTAAATGAATATTGGGTTATCTGGAAGTTCGGAAAAATTACATTTATGTCGAATACAAATTCGGAAAAACAGAAATTAGATTTAATTAAAATTAGAATAAATAAAGATTATGGTGAATAAAAATTCGAAAATTATGCCAAATGAGAATTCGGTACAATAGAAATTATGATAATTGGTAGTTAGGACGAATAGAGCTTATGTGAGTTGACAATTCGATAAAATAAAAATTATAATAAATAATTGTTCGGCAACTTGATTTCCGGTCAAATGAAACTTAGGTAATATGGAATTTGGGATATATTCATGCGCCTCCTCACTTTTTAGGTTAATTTCTTTTGCAGCGAGGACAAAAAGAAAGACCAGACACCTGAAGTCAAGACGGCAATAGAAAACAAAAAACCAGACGACGAAAGTACCAAAAGTGACCACGAGGTAGAGTGATTGAGGTCCTGAAAAAGAAATTGTTGGCAACACCAAATGTGCTATGCCGCAATTCATTCGAGATTCTGGCATCAGAGGAAACCAACGACGAAGAAGGGTTCACACCAGTGAGCACAAAGCACTTCCGGAAGCAGCAGAACAAAGCCACAAATTCTTGCACGGCACAGCCAAGCGAGAGGGATGGTTCTAGAGACAACGAGATGGAGAAAGACGACAACAGCGACGAGCCTATCATATATATGTAAGCGACCTGAAAGTGAAAGCTTTTCAGGGCTGGGTAGAAAATAAGTTAGAGGCAAAATATGCTATAAGAAAATTGAAAAATAATGAATCAATCATTTATACAAATGACTACATTGACTTTATTATTGTAAAAGAAATCTTACTAGAACATAGCGTTGCATTTTTTTCGCGCGCGTCGAACACTGAGCGAATTCAGTCGCTTCTTTTAAAAGGGATAAGCGGTGACTACTCCGAACAAGACATCAAAGTCGAAATCGATAAACTGAATTTAGATAAGATAGAAGTCACTAAAGTACGAAAAATTAATTTAATGGATTCCTTCAAAGCAAAAATAAAGGGGGGGGGGCAAATCATTTCTAGTACAATTTACGAGGGAGAGTAAAACAGGAGTAATCTTTGGTGTAACCAGACTAGCTAACCAAACTGTGAGATGGGAAAGGATTAGGAAAAGCGATGCAATACAGTGCCATAATTGTCAAGGGCTAGGGCACATAGCCAAATTTTGCAACAGAAAATATGTATGCGTTAAATGCTCTATAGCAGACGACCCAGGTCAATGCTCAGTAAAAATAGAAGACAATATAGAAAAAACAGAGCTCTATTGCGCGAATTGTAAAGAAAAAGGGCACCCGGCGTCTTCTAAAGGGTGTCTCTTCCGAAAAAACTTAAATGCTCAGGTGAGGAGAGACTGGCTAGGGCGAGGTCCGCTGTAGTAGAAAAGTCAATTAAAACGGCTGGTTGGATAAAACAATTTTCAAAAATCGCATCAATTAACAGCAATAGCATGAACAATTTAGAAACAACAATCATAAAAGACTTCTTAGAATCAAAAAAGTCGTTATTTATAATGAACACATACGCACCTAGAAATAACAGGAGCGACTTTGCATCGGACATGCAAATCTTATTTAAAAAACTTAAATTACAGAATGCAAATAACTGGTACATCCTCATGTGGGATTTAAATTTGTGATTTAGATGTGATTTAGATCACAGACTAGAAATAAGAAATCTAATAAATAACAGAATAAGAACACTTCCCTATGATAGTGATCATGAAGCAATCGTCATAAAAATTAAATTTCCGGACATTGAAAAACTTGAACAATTCGAAACGGACAACAATAAACTAAAATTTAACAAAATAGATTGGTCTACCTTCCTAGATAGTTTCGACGCATATCGGTACGACATACCGGACGATAGAAATTTAAACAATTCAGAAATTGAAGAGCGCTGACAAGTACTCGATAACTTAATACGGGGAGCAATGTTTAAGGCGACACCTGCAATAAAGAAACAGGACTCGAAGGAAAAATACATTAATGAAAAAATTAAAAAACTTAAGAGGAGGAAAAGTCAGCTTCTATCTAATTTCTATAAAAGTAAGAAAAAGCCGTATAATACGGAAGAAACGGAAATGTATAAATACTTAATTTTTGAAACAAGAGATCAAATCAATTACAAATTTTCCACCTCATATAATAGGTACTGGGGTAATAAAATAAAAAATATAGCGTCTAATGAACACATGTTCCCTCAAATAAATTGTTTATTCAGAAAGAAAGAAATATCTGAAATCTAAGAACTAGAAATAGAACCTAACAAAGAACATATTATTAACTTAGCAAAAATTAACATCCACACACTTCAAAAGTAAGGGGATAAATAGATAATTGAAGATCCAATTGAAAAACCTAACGTAATAGGAGCTCATTTTTCAGAAGTTGATATAATGAACAAAAATATGGGAAACCCAAGACTAAATGAATTGATTGAGAGAACAGTCAATTTAGCAACACCAATTTAGCAAAAACAGCAAAGCTTCTAACCCAAAATTGGAGATAGATGAGGCATATTTCTGCAACCCGGATGAATTAAAAATAATATTTAGAAAGTTACACACAATACTCTTCAATAACATGTTGAATAATTTTTACTTCCCAGAAGAATGGAAAATAGCTAAAATAGTGCCATTAGTAAAAAAATGAAAAAACGAAAGACTTCTAAGTAGTTACAGGCCAATCAGTTTGTTGCCGAACATCAGCAAAGTTTTCGAAGTTAAAATCAATCAATTGTTAGCAAAATTTTGTGAGGATAGGGGTGTGATCCCGGACTGCCAGTTTGGGTTTAGACACGGACACACAACAACACACGCAATAGGAAAATTTACGTCAGACGTTTCAGGTGCATTAAATAGCAGACGGTTTGCGGGAGCATGCCTCATCGACATCGAAGAAGCATTCGACACAGTGTGGAGGGAGGGACTATTTTTCAAATTACTGAAAAAAAATTTTTTCCGGGACACCTAGTCAAGATGCTATGGATAGCACTTAATAACAAAAAGTTCGGGTGCGTTGATGATAAAAATAAGTCCAATATCATCTTCGAGCTTAAGGAAGGGCTGCAACAAGGGGCAGTAAACTCACCAATTTTATTCAACATTTACATGTCAGATATGTTAACTCTCTTTAGGCTTAATAGTGATAATAATAATAATAATAAAAACTTGCCGCTACTCAGGGCTATCGCGTTTGCCGACGACGTAATATTATACGTCATAAATAGAAACCTAAACATAGTGAAAGAAGAACTACAAAACATTTGTAGAATTATAATCGAATACCATAATACGTGGAAATTAAAAATAAACCTAGAAAAATGCGAGACAGTTCTGTTCAGGCCTAATACAGTCCAGATGTATAAAAAGTTTGCTTTGGTGTGGAGGGACTTTGGAATAACGCCAGGGGAAAACCTTCAACAGATAAATCACAATATAGTGGCTAAATACGTGGGCGCCTTTTTGGACGAAAAATTGAGATTCACCATCTTAGTAAAAAATCAAATAATCACAGCCAAGGCAGCTCATTTCAGTACTCTCAAACTTTTTCATTCAAGATTCTTAAAAAAAAAAGTCAAACTAATCTGATACACATAACTGATTAGGTCCATACTAACGTATGCTTGCCCAATATGGTTTAACATCAGTACCTCAGTCATGGAAAAGCTGAGAGCCTTTGAGAGGAGCTGCCTTAGAGCTTGTCTAAACATGTATCAATCGCCAGAGTCGAATTATACCAGGTTGTATCCCAATATTGAACTCTACAACAGAGCAAACATCCCGAGAATTGATCATTTCATTTCAAAACTAACCAGAAACCACGTTGTAAAATCTAACACGATAAAATAAAATAAAATAATTTGCAAGTTCTATAAGTCAAAGCACAAATATTTTGAAAAAACCCGCCATACGGGCAAAGTCCCACCTAAAGCTTTCCCCTATCTGGACAGCTTAGGTCTGATATCAGACAAAAATAAAGTACCAATCTTTTATTACATAAAAGACATACCTTTAATAAAAAAATAGCTTGCGCGCCAAATATATACTCTAACAATACAAGGATTGAAATGCGATTCTTCAGTAGGGCTGAATATGGATGGGGGTTAGAGCAGCTTGCCGACCACAAACAGAAATAGACAGCAGCTAAGTCCATTCTCATCGGGAAGTGGATCATCTAATCCGAATTCGCCAAATTTGATACTGAAAAGAAATGCCCCGATAAGGAGGGCAACTCTCACAAGAGAGGAGATACCATTGTCTAAAAATATCTGGAGAAAAAAACATGCAAAAGTGGTTCCAATACCTATAAAGAAAAAACTGACCGCAAGTCCAAGGGAAGTATTAATCAAGAACGCAAAGAGTGCAGATGGGGATGCGAACACGCAGTTTCCTGATAACGTTGAGAAAATGGGCAGCTTGAATGCAAAGCCAGCATCTGCAAGCCTAAATCAGCCACTCAAGACATCTAGCGGTTCCTCGATTGATATAGCAAACAATCCTGCCGAGAATCCTCTGGTCGATAATCAAGACATCGCTGTTGTCTGCAACCAAATTGACATGGATACCAACTTACCAGACCAAATCAAAGTACTAACACAAAAGTTGGAAGAGAACGATAAAATTATCTTAGAACTCCTAAAAGAACGGAAAGACGTGAACACACCAGCGGTTCCATGTCACAACAACTTCATCAACCTAGAACACAACCGTGATAATGGAGATTTTACCAAAGTTCGGAGCACACAAAAAGCAGAGAACGCCAATGTACGCGTCGAATCTAAAAATTAAAGAATTTAGAAATACGCTAAATAATGTAATAGATAAAGGTGATTATTCGATTAAGAATGTAGACGAGAATGCATGCGGGATATATGTTAGTTCCGAAAGCGATTGATTAAAAGTCAACGAGTTATTAAATTAAAAGGTAGAACTCTATCACAGAGCTCCGCAAAGTGACAAGGTTCAGTCTATTGTTGAAGGGGGTGAGTGGAGACTTTGACGAATTTGACATAATGGCGGAAATAGAAGAAAATAGGCTACAAAATGTTGAACTGATAAAAATTAGGAAAATTAACCTAGAAGAGTTTTTTTACGGGGGAAAAAGGAGGGGACGTGTTCTTAGTTCAATTCACCGGAAGTAGTAAGCTTAAGGAAGCGTTCAAATTGACTAGGCTTGTAAGCCAAGTAGTTAGTGGGAAAGAATCAAGAAAAAAGATCCGATTCAATGCCATAACTGCCAAAGTCTAGCTCACATTGCGAAATACTGTCATAAGAAATATAAGTGTGTAAAATGCGCGGAACTGCAAGAACCGGGTCATTGTACAATTAACAAAAATAACGTAGTTGATAAAAACATGTTGCCACAAATCAACAGATTGTTCAGACCAAGGGAATCTATGGAAATAGAAAATTTAGAAATAGAACCAGATAAAAGGGATTTATTTGCGGCTGCGAATATTGATGCGGCCATACTTAGGACAAATAACGACCTTGAATTCATTATTGATGATCCGGTTGAAGAACTAATTATTATAGAAGCACACTTTGCGAAAATTAACATCATGAATAGAGATATGTGTCAACCAAGGCTTAACGAATTGATAGAAAAAACAGTCAGTAATATAAAAAAAAAAATAATAACGACGAACAAAACAACATCAAACTGATAGGGTTTTGTGAAGACAACTGTGCCTCAAACCCTACTTGGGTGGAGGATATGGATTATTATTTTTGTAAACCCTTAGAATTAAAAACAATTTTTTCGAAACTAAACAATAAGAGATCTGCCGGGAACAATGAAATTCCGAACTTCATACTCAAAAGAATACCGAATGTGGTCATCTGGGCTTAAACCGTTTTATTTAGCAATGTGTTGAACAACTTCTATTTTCCAGAAGCGAGAAGACAGGAGACTGATAAAGAAACTCCTACAAAAGGATAAAATCAAGACAAAGTCGATAAGAAAAATCAGAAAAACCCAGGCATCACCCCAGGAAGGAGACGACGAGGTAAAACTAGAAACTATAAGCGAAGTTGACAAAAAAAACATAACAGACGATGCATTGCATTGCGTGCAATCGACAATAGAAGCACCCGACATTATCGACGACAAAAAATCAGATCCTGCCACACCGACAATCGATTCTTCCGATATGGACATTGATATAATAGGTGGCGCCAATACTAAAATCGATCCACCAGTTACCATGGTCGATAACTTGAACAGAAATATGATAGAGGACCAGCTTGAAAATAAACCAAACCTGAATCGGAACCTCACAGTCGATCAGATGTTGGACATAATAAAAGACCAGAAAACTCTGATCGAAAACTTACCCAGCAGCGGCAGGAAAGCCAGAAGGAAGAAAAGGATGACAGACAGCCACTAACCACAAGGAGTCCAGAAATTCAGACAAACCAAAAAAAAACTGGATACAAGAACGCCCATCGCAGGGGACAAAGATGAAAGGCAACAAAACGAAGAGGAAAATCCCGATCCAGGTACCTGGGAAACTCTAAAGCAGCTGACTGGCCGCCTCCAATGTACGCAGCAACAACAAAGGTAAAACAAATGCGTGAATGGCTTAATGCCATACTAAATAAAGATATTTTTTCATATAAAAAATCTGTTAAATAATAAATTAGCAATCTACGTAGATTCTAGGGACAAATTCAATGAAGTTTTGGAAATTTTGAAAAAAAAATAACATTAATAACATCACGCGAGCTCTGAAAGAGGACCGAGTACAATCGCTGTTACTTAAGGGGGTAAGCGGGGATTTTAATGAAAATGACATAAAAACGGAACTAGACGAATGCCAGTTAGAAAATGTTGAAATCTTAAGCGTAAAAAATAGAAACGAAAGAGTTTTTCAAAGCAAAACAGGGGGGACCGGCCTTTTTAGTTAAATTCTCAGCCAACAGCAAAATTTGTAACATCATTAAAATTAATAGAATAGCGAACCAAGTTGTCAGATGGTAAAAGATATTCAAAACAAACCCCATGCAATATAAAAATTGCCAGAAATTCTGTCATATCGCAAAATATTGTAATAATAATTATAGATGCGTTAGGTGCCCAAATCAGCACAAGCCAGGCAAATGCGAAATTCAGGCAGAAGCCAAATTAGATATTCAAGAAATTTACAGTGCAAACTGCAAAGAAACGGGCACCCTGCATCCTACAAAAGATGTCCAGCGCTTCTTGCTCTTAAGAAAAAAATGCATGAAAAACAAGACGCGATTAGGGAAAGTACGATAGCGAAAGTAGGCACACAGATAAAAAACAGTTTGATGACAGAACACCGACAATTTTCTAGCGTTCTAAAAGGCAATAAACAAACAGAAACAAGCACAGTTGCAGATCTAACGATTAATTTAACCCTTAACTCATTGTTCGACGCATCCAGAAATGAAATAAAAGACATGATAGCTCAGCAAAACAAAGAGCTACAAGTAGCCATAGCGGTACAGGCCGCAAGACTAGAAGTAGTTTAGAAGCAACTAGGATTGGAAGATGTCTGAAACAAGAGACTTTACTCATAATTTAAATGTTTGGGACGACGAAGCCAGAATGAGAATACAAGATTTGAAAATAATCGCGGTAAACGCGAATTCTTTAGTTAACATCCAAAGAAGACAGGATCTGATTACAGTTATTAAAAACAAAAGGCCAGATGTTGTTTTGATAGGAGAAACAAAGATAAATATGAAGCAAAAATTTTATATCGAAAATTACAATATAATCAGGAGCGATAAATATAATAATAAAGGAGGAGGGACAGTCATAATCATAAGAGCGCGAACATAATTATTCTAGAATCAACCGTAGTAAAAATCTCTCTAAATAATAATAAAAACATCTTTATACTAAGTGCTTATGCATCAGGCAACACATCGAAATATCTCAAAAAATACGCACCCTATGAAAAAAATATTCATAATAAAAAAACCTTTTAATTTTCGAGGGGGAAAAGGGACCCTGCAGAAATTTAACCCACCCCGCCCCATCAGGAGGCCGGAGTGGGGGTAACTTTGTAATTTCAAATGGGAAACCCAATGTTTTATCACAGATTCAGATTCTCCTTTATGAAATACGTAAGTTTTATTCGAAATTTTTTTGTCGATTCGCGATAGATGGCGCTGCAATGGCGAAAAATGTGATTGTTAATTATTTCAAGGACTTCGGTGAGTCCCCTTGCCTCTCACTATCAGGGTGCTTGATTTCGGTGAGTCCCCTCGCCTCTCACCATCGGGGTGCTGGTTTTTGATTAACATTTTACAATAAGTGTTCAAAATGTTGTCGTCGCACTTCGATGCAAAGTGTGTCTGCTGTTATTTTACACAAGCAGACCTGATTCGCTCGATCATGTTATCACCAGTTGTGGGCACTTCCCATTGAATTCGCGATTGAGTACTTCCATCGCGAATGCCGAATAATGTGCTGGACAACCGTCATGTTGAAACCACATTTTGTGTCGCACTTCCAAGCTTAGGTCTTCAAGCAATATTTGAAGTTCATTTTCTAAAAAGTTACGATATTTTTCACCGCTCAAGTTTCCATCAATAAAATACGGACTGAAAAGTTGATCTCCAATTATTTCACACCAACCATTGACGGACCATGGACGCTAATGCTCAACTTCACGCAACCAGTGTGGATTTTGTACACTCCAATAATGCATGTTGTGTCGATTAACGTTACCATGGTTTGTGAAAGATGACACGTCTGAGAACAGTACTCGAAAAAAGAAATTCGGGTTTCCTTGTATCTGCTGAACCGCCCATTGACAAAATGTCACTAAGTTCTGAAAATCATTGCCATGAAGTTCTTGATGCAGTGAAATATGATAAGGATGATATTTATTACGCTTTATTACCTTCCAAACACTGTATAGAGACATTCCAGAATCGCGGCTTAGTTGTCGAGTACTAAAATGAGGGTCATGATTGACTGCAGCTGAAATCGCGATTTCATTATCAACTCCAGTAACTGTTAAACGACGCTTCCTTTTTCCGGCTGTACACTTCCGCCAGTGATGAACTTTTGGACAACCCGGTAAAAGAAAGCACGTGAAGGAACATTTTCTGGAAAGCGTTGACCATAAAGCGTGAGAGCATCATTGATATTCCTGCGACTTTTTCCATAAATAAGAATCATTTCAATCTTCTGTTGTTGAGATAGAATTTCCATTGTAAAAGTAATGAAGTCAAGTAATGAGGGAATACGATCACACCCAAACCAACTGAAACGAACGTGACCAACAGGAAACAATTGAAGATTGCACAATGAGGTAGCAAGTGAACTTGAACTACGAACAAGAACAAATGAAAATCGTAGAGCGTAGGAACGCATAGACGACTATGTCTAACTAAAAACAAACGAATATCGCCAA
>CAKNYM010049309.1:216366-228477 GCA_932195095.1 Andricus curvator
GTCTCTCGCTCAACATAAAGTTAGGTCGAGGGTACTAAGACCCTACAGCTTTGAGGCACCGACTCCATCTCTTATCGGTTCCACGGAAGCACAGATTTCATACTCGTCTATTGCCTGGAGGCACCAATTCAATACTTCTCGGTTCCACAGAGGCACTGACTCCAACTCTGGAGACACCGGCTCGGACTCTCTTCGGTTTCATGAATGTACCGACTTCATCCTCCGTCGGCCGCCTTGAGGCACCGACTCCAATTCTTCTCGGTTCATCCATGTAACCACTGGAAACAAAGATTTTTCCTCTGGTTGATTTTAATAGAGAGAAATACGGTGCCCCAAGCAGCCCCACAGAGACGGAGCTGTTGTCTATGGGTGACCATGAGAGACGTTTGGTGCCTCGGGGCACCAAAGCCGAGGACAGGTGGAGTCGGAGCCCAGAGGTGATCGGCGAATGTGGAAGTCGGTGCTTTCAGGGAACCAAGGACAGACAGATTAGATGCCTCCTGGCAGCCGAGAAGGGTCGGAGTCGGTACCTGTAGGCAGCCGGCAAGTGGCGAATTTGCCGTCCCCGTGGGACAGAGAGAACGTAGTTTCGGTGCCCCCGGGCAGTGAAAAAGAGTGTGGGTCTGCGACGAAAGTTGGAATCAGTGCCTCCATGCAACCGAAAAGTATAGAATTTGGTGCTTCCCGTTAGCCGAGAAGTGGTTGAAAAGACACCTACTGGTGGCCGACAAGAACTTGATGCGCCACTTCCCTACGCTGACGCCAAGCTCCTCTGTCTCCAATCGACTGTCAAACAAATCAAGTTACTTTCGCACCCTGACAGGCACCCTGACGGGAAGTACTTAATGCCCTATCAGCTGGATAGGGTTGAACTCGAAACGGAGAAGTGCCTGGCGTAGGCATAAAGAGGTGGCGTCTCAAGTTACCGTCGGCTGCCAGGAGGTACCCTTTCTCACAATTTCTCGGATGCCAGAAGGCACCGACTTCACACATCGTCGGCTGCCTGAAGTCACCGGCTCCGACTCTTTTCGGCTGCAAAGAGGAATCGACTTTCATACACGTCGCATGCCTGGAGGCACCGGCTCCGATACTTTTCAGCTTCCTCGAAACACCCTTCACCGCTTGTCAGCGGTCTGAAGGCACCGAGTCCGATCCTTTCCAGGTGCCTGGAGCCACTCAGTTTTGACTTTTCTCGCATGCTTGGAGGCATCAAAGTCACTACCTCTGGGTTCCCCGGGGGCACCGACTTTACCACTCGTAAACTTTCCAAAGGTACCGACATTGACTCTGCTCGGCTGCCAGGATACACAGACTTTCACGCTCGGCGGCTACCTGGAGGCATCAACTGCAACTCTTCTCAACTGCCAGAAGATACCGCAGCTACTACCTTTCAGTTCCCCAAAGACGTCGTGTTCTATACTCGTCGGCTGCTCGGAGGTGCCGGCTTCAGCTGTTTTTGGCTGCCAGGAGGCACTGAGACTACGCCCAGTCTGTCCCACAGAGGAAACGACTTCCATACTCTTCGGCTGCCTGAAGGTGACGACTACAACCCTTCTCAGCTGCCAGAATTCACCAAACCCCCTTTTCTTTGGTTCCTGGAGGCACCGAATCTGTCCTTCCTTGGTTCCCTGGAAACACCGACACCACATTCGTCGAACAACGCTTGGCTCCGACTATCGCTCTCCTCGGTTACTTTGAGGTACCGACCCCATCTCACCTCAGTCGGCCGGAGGCACCGAAATTCTCTCCTGTCGATCGCCCGGAGGAATCGAACTTCTCTCTCGGTCGCCCATTGAAGATGACTCCGTCTCTGCTCGGACGCCGGGTGCACTGAATTTTTCTCCAGTCAAGTCCGCTAGAGACAACAAAATAAGAACCTCAATTAACCCACACCTTTCCCCCTCCTTGATCTTACTCCCCTCCTCCGAGGAACGTTTCAATGTGTGTGAAAAAAAAATTCATAAATTCAACCTCAAATTTTAATTTTAATTTCTAAGTTTCTAGATAAAAACGACTTCTTACGTTAATCATATTATATGATATTAAAGAATGAAATGTACTGAATGGAAGGACCCAATAGTAATTAAAAATAATTAACCAGTGTCGAGAAAAATGAAATTGGATTTTTTACATTGAGGTTAGAAAAGCTTCTCGGAAAACTTTAAACGGCAATAATTACTGCGATCATTATTATTTTCCTTATATTGGGTTTCTTCTTGTAACATTATATCCGCTGAAATTAGAAGTAAGCAATTTATTATTTTATCCTATAGTAGATTGTACTATATCAATATTTTCAGAATGTGATTAATTCAAGATATTCAAGGAAAATTTTTGTTGAACTTTTTATTATAAAATCTTAGAAAAAATATTATAAATGCCCCTGAATAATTTCCATATATTGTTGCTGCGCCCAAGGAGGCATGAAAGGCAAAATTTCCGCCAAGTGGCATTGTTTAAAATTTTTAAAAAACCACAAATTTTTACTGTAAACACAAGCCAAACACACGCGTTCTTTCGTCTGCTACGATCGTGATTTATCGATACTGCGGAGGCGCGACGATCGATCGGGATCAAGTACACATTGGCGCTTGACCCCTCTAGACGTTCTTTTTTTAGTGGGAATTTTGAAAAATTATGCCCCAAAAAAATCCTTTGGCAGGCATGTGTATTAGAATTTATCTGATTTTTGAGCTAATAAACCCGATTTCGATTCGAAAGTCGATGCTTGACCTTTAATTTTAAAAGGTCTGTGCACAACTGTGGAGGAACGAGAAACAACGAGCGCGTAGTGTTAGGTAAACATATTATCGAGCGCGAAGCGCGAGAACCAAAAGTGCGCGCCTTCGGGGCGTTTAAACTTGCATTCACAGCGAGCTGCGCGCGATGAGAATGTGCCCGCACAGCGGGCACATTTTTTCAAAATAAAATTATCCATGTCACAGTGAATGAAATATAAATGTACAAGCTGTAATTGAATATTTTTTCATGCACGTATTTTTGTAAAAGCCTAATAAAGTATTATTTTAAATCGAGATGTAAACTTTCAAAATAATTTTTAAAAACAATTGAAATTAACGAAGTAGGAGAATAATTCATTTATTCACGATATGATTAATAACGTTAATAAGTGAACAACAACAAAAAACAAATATTAAACAAATATTATATTACTTTAAGAATTTAATTTCGTTTCTTCCGTTTAATCATAAAATATAGTTTATAATCAATAGGATTGTAAAGTCGGTTATGAGAGTGAAAGGTGGCTTCTTGTGCATTGCAGAAATGGCGCGAAATTTGAAATTATATGTCGTGAACAAAATTGTGGACGACAAAGTGGAAAGCAGGAATCTTAAAGATTTCTAGACCGAAAAATTGTCAGATCCGTAAATCGTTAATTTCAAAAAGTTTTAACAGGAGAGAAGTTACTTTACTTGCTGGCTGAACGAGAAAAGTTTCAGCTGAGTATGGTGGCAAGAATTTTTTTTTTTAATGAGAGAAGCTTCTAGATTCCTCCTGGATTCTGTGTAATTGGGGCAAGTCCATAAAAAAATGCTTGACTTCCCCATTAGAAAAGCCACAAAAAGCGCAATTGTCCCCCTGAATGAAGTTTTCTCTTGCCAAGCTTGCAACGAGATGATATTGGTTAGCGCACAAACCTCTAAAGCATTGTTTAGATGCTCAGGGAGGACCACAGACCAGACATCGGCATGTAGAAGGTTATCAGCGTTTTCGTTGCCTGAAATGCTCCTACGGTTAGGGATCCACACCAGGACTATTTGAAGGCCGTTAGATTTAGCGGTGAAAAGAAGATTCCGAATTTTAGGAGTAAGAAAGGATGTAGAAGCATTGAACTTTTGACTAGCTTCGAAAACGCTTTTTGAATTAGAGAAAATGACAACCAAGGGAAAATTGTTGTGAAATATTTTTTGAATTGCCTCACTAATTGTCATTGCTTCTGCTGTAAAAATGGAAGCATGCTCTGAAATTTTAAGTTTAAATTCAAGGTCAAGTTGTGGAGAATACAAGGAAGCTCCGATGAATGTATTGGGAAATTTTGAACAATCTGTGTAATAATGTATATGGTTTGGGAACTTTTTGGAGATATAATTTTTGACGAAAATGTCCGGAGATTCAATGCGTTGTATGGTTCGCCCTGTTCGTAGGTCAATATTGGGTGAAAAGAATCTAGAAGAATAGGGAGTAAGGTAATTTAACGTGGTGACTGAGTTGAGAACTCTGTCCTTTTACTCCTTGTGTTGATAATCAGACTTCAAAAAAAAGAAATTCTTGTCCAAATTATACAGGGTTAGGTTGTTCTTGGTTATAAAGTACAACTTTTCACGAATGGAATGGACTGGATTGTCATCAGTGAGAAAAGATATGATTAGAAACTTGTCCGAAAGTAGTTGAAATCTAGATCGAAAGAGAAATTCTTTTAATTCCGCTTGCATAACAATGATGCTTGTGGAAATGTGATATCCCAAGATAACTCTTAGAAATTTGCTATGAAGTTTGTTTAGTTTTTAAATAAACTTGTCATCGCTAAAAACGGATAAAGCATGACAACCATGCTCAAATGAGTTCCTCCCCAATGATCGAAATAAGATTTGAAGCTTCTGAGGGTGTGACCCCCACATATACCACTCAAACATTTTAATTTGTTGAGGACTTGATAACCGCAATAGTTAGTTTGAAAAAAATGTATTTACCATGATGGAGTGCAATGAAAAATAAGTCCTAGGAAAGTAGCTGATTCTGATTGGTGTATAGTATTTTTTTTCTACAGAGATAGAAACATTGGCCAGTAAAATATTTGAGGGAATTGGAGATATAAATAATTTCGATTTAGATGGAGAAACTGTTAGGCCCCTTGCTTTCAAGTAGTTGTTTATGTTACACTGTAAAAGATTTCGGGAATTTCCCCCACTTTTGAGTGGGGAAATTTCGTCAAGAAAAATAATTTTCCCCAAGATTTGTGGAAATTTTCCTAAAAGTTCTTTACTTCACTAAAAAATTGGGAAAAATTCCCTGAAATTTAGGAAATTCGATAATACCTACAATTTTTGGGGAAATTTTCCTAAACTTATGGTAATCTATACAAAAGTTTGGGCATATTCCCTACAATTTGAGGAATTGAATTATTCCTGCTGAATGTAGGGAATCGTTCCGAAAATAATGTTTGATTTTCCACGTTGATTAGGTAAATTTTCTAAAAATTCTTGAAGTATTACCATATGTTCAGATATTTGCTAAACTAGCACAATATTTTGAATATTTTTACACATTTTTTTGTAGAAAAGATTGATTAATTTTATAGTCATCTCAAAGATTTCTTTCCATAAATTTTTGTATTTCACGTCAGAATGCAATAAATTATTTGCATGTTACATGCAAAAAAATGTTTTTATCGTTTTTAATTAAAAATTTTATTTGCACTGCTCTGCTTTTAATAAGTGTTGAAATTAAAATTCTTTGAATAATCAGGAAAGAGTAGTATACTAATAGTTATACTATGCACCAGGATACAGTTCAGATTTCGCTACAGCCTTCATTTGTATCTTGCCGCTTTGAGCTGGTAGTTCTGACGAAAACCGCCAGGGCTCGACATGCCGCCTCTCTCACAACAGAAATGACGCGTCGAGTGTTTAATAGAGCAGTTGACGCGAAGCAAAGCATACGTACACGGCGCCGAGGTTCTTCCATTGTACTACGGTCGAGATGACCCTTGCTTCTTTACCAATATTCCACAGATTTTGGGGAATTTTCCCTGCATGAATTTCGGAAAATTCTCGAAATTTAAAGCCGTATTCCTTATTGTAAAATATCAATATTTACAAAGTTTTAATTGACATTTCACAAATTATGGGGAATTTTTCCCACATAAATTTCGGGAAAATTGAAGAAATTTTTCGTATTATTACACAATAGCATAGGGAATTTTCCCTATTAAATCTTTGAGAAAATTCACAACTTTTTTGTTAATATTCCACGAAGAATTTTGAAGAATTATTCCTACTGAACTTTAGGACAAATTCCACAAAATTTGTGGAAATTAGCGTCAAGACAATTTTAGGGAAAATTCACCAAGAAAATTTTTATAGTGTGATCAGACTTTTGGAAGACTGTGATACACTCATTCATTTCGTATGATGTGAAATGAAGAACAATGTCATCCATGAATTTCAAAATACCGCAGACGGGATAGACTATCGAATGCAGTTCACGAATATAGATCGTATACATTACTGAACTAAGAATACAACCCTGGGGAAGCCCTTTCCTGATTCTAGTTGGTCCCCTATTTTCACCATTATCTAAATTTTTGAGTTCATCCTCATTCGGTGCCGTTGTGGCTCTTTCGTGCTTTCTTTAATTCGCTCAGTACACTTCTCTATATATCCCTACTCTATTTATAACTAATCCGTCGCCGTTTGCGCAATACCTCTTCTCTTGGGAAGAAGCTACGTGAATTCACACTCCGCCGGCTCTTGAGATAAAATCCAGGCACACATATTGTTTACTCATTAATTCGGAGAACCGACTGTTCGGAGATCGAACCGGTCTCAGTGAAAGTCAAAACAACTTTCTGCTCAGTTTAGTTAAACGACTTTGTGTCGCCAATTGCATAATTAACATAAGATTTGTATATCCTACTGCCAAAGCTGCTATCCTACGTCTAAATAATCATAATTGGGCTCTATCAAAGGGCATAGCAGGATAAGCACGTATAAGCTGCCCCCGGCCGAATCTGTTCGACATTTTCACCCTCAGTTGATACCAATATGAGTTTCAATTCCCCGGAAGATTATATCTGAGAGATTATTTTTATGGGCGTTATGGGGGTGAGTAGAAAAATCGAAAAACATTTTTTTCTCGGCAACAGCTAGACCGATTTCGATGGGAGAAAAATATGTTATGGGTCCCAATGGAGGGATGTTTCGAAAAAAATTATGGGACATTTTAGACAAAAAGAAAAGGTCAAAAGAAATTTTCAAAATTTTCTCGATTTTTTTTTTAAATGGGAAATTCTTGAGGCACAATCACCGTTTCTTGCCTAAAAATACCATGAATTATGTGGGAAAATATGTGAAAGCTTGAGATCAATCGGAGAGTCTACCCATGGTTAAAAAATTAAAAATCTCCAGCGCACCACGTTAAATACACGTCCGCTGATGTATAAGGAGAAGTCTGCAAACTTACGCTGGTATTAGACTTGAAACACTTTGGAAATTCTCGAAAATCAGATCAAAATTGTCCCGAAAATAATAGTTCCTTTTATTCATCCAATATTCTCATCTGATGTTCTTTAATATTTCATTTATTTTGTCTCCTGAACTTGTTCATTATCTCTTGTTTTTTCTAGCTCCTCAGACAGCTCCTCACTAAACAAGGTTTTGGTATTGAAACTGTTTCGGATACGTCACCTTTCGTTTTATACCCTGATTTCCTTTTTGCGCGTATAGCTTTGACCGGCCCCGAAATGGCCAGGTAGTCCTGGAGCCTCAATTTGCTTGCCAATAAGCGCTTGCCACGGCATGAAGTGGCGTGAGGAGTTGCGGAGGCGACCTTCGTTCTCTCTGCTCGCTCCGCTCGCTCCTTCGGTTTTCTCATCTGATGTTGTTCCCCCGACCCGATCTTCTTTTGTTCTTTCTTCGGTTTTTTGACTGATTTCTCACAGTATAGGGAAAGGTTTTTGTTGAGGAATAGTGGTTTGGATTCGAGATTCGTCATTATTTCGAGTTGAACATGTTACTTGTGCTTTCATTCGTTTTGTCACCTGAACGTGTCCTCTTGTCGTATTCATTTGTTTTCTCATTTGAAGTTGTTAATTCGATCTTTCTTTGTTTTTGTTGGTTTTCAGGTTGGTTCTGACAATCTTCTTTCTTTTGTATAAGCAGTGTATGATATTAGAGAAGCTTCTGTCATTCCTGTCATCATATGAAGTTCTTGCTCAAGTTTTTTCCTTGTCTAGATTCGAGAAACTAAAGTCATTTGTTTTCTCAACTGATTTTGTTCCCCCGACGCCGATCTTCTTTTGTTCTTTGTTCGGGCTTTCGACTGGTTCCTCACAGTATAGGGTGACGTGTTCAACTCAAAACAATGACGAATCTCGAATCCAAACCACTATTCCTCAACAAAAACCTTTCCATATACTGTGAGGAATCAGTCAAAAAACCGAAGAAAGAACAAAAGTAGATCGGGGGCTGAGGAACAATATAAGATGAGAAAACAAATGACTTGAGTTTCTCAAATCTAAACAAAGGCAAAACAAGAGAAGATCTGAGGAAGAACTTCAAATTATAAAACGAATGAATGAAGCTTCTCTAATCTCAACTACTATTCCTGTACGGAAACCTTACCCTGTACTATGAGTAATTGCTTTCTTAGCCGCGAGAACGCGAGACATTTGACAACACGAGCGAAAATGAGAAAAGTCCGCAGCATGTCAAGATCGGAAAAACAATGCCCAAAATATGTAACCGAAGGAGCGAGCAGAGAGAGAACGGAAGTCGCCTCCGCAACTCCTCACGCCACTTCATGTCGTGGCAAGCGCTCATTGGCAGACGAGCTGAGGCTCAAGGACTATCTGGCTATTTCGGGGCCGGTCGAGGCCATACGCGCAAACAGAAAATCAGGGTATAAAAAGAAAGGTGACGAATCCGCAACAGTTTCAATACCAAAACCCTGTTCAGTGAGGAACTGTGTGAGGAGCTAGAAAAAACAAGAAAATATCATACGATAGTTCAGGAGACAAAATAAATGAAATATGAAAGAACATCAGATGAGAATACTGAATGAATAGAAAGTACTATTATTTTTGGGACAATTTTTGTCTGATTTTCGACCATTTCCAAAGTGTTTCAAGTCTAATTCCAGCGTAAGTTTGCAGACTCCTCATTATACATCAGCTGACGTGCAGTTAACGTGGTACGCTGGACATTTACAAGTTTTTTTAACCATGTTCAGCCTCTTCGATTGATCTCAAACTTTCACATATTTGTCCACATAATTCAAGGTATTTTTAGGCAAAAAACGGTGCTTGTGCCTCAAGAATTTCCCATTTGAAAAAATCGGAAAGTTTTTGGAATGTTTATTTGACCTTTTCTTTTTGTCTAAAATGTCCCATAATTTTTTCGAAACATCCCTCCACTGGGACCCATAGCATCTTTTTCCCCCATCGAAATCGGTTTCAATTTAAATCATTTTTGAATGCTACAAATTAAAAATAGAAACCTTTTATTAAAAGTATATTCGAAGTCAAACAGATAAAAATTTTAATTTCCAGAATGGACTTTTTCAAATTAAAAGCCGTTGAGGTTTTAGAATTTTGTATTAAAGAATTAAAAGCTGCTCGGTTTTAACTTGAATTTTGTCTAATTTCCAACCTGAAGCTTCAGTAGTGAAACAATTACAATTTGAATGCGTTCAAAAGGTATGAGTAGAATAAATAATAAATAAATAAACCTATTCTAGGTATATGATAAAAATTTATAAATGAGATAATTCAACAATTCAATCGTTCAATGTTGTACCCATTTAAATTTAAGTTGTTAACACGTGAACACTTTGCAGTGCTTCTTTTTGAATGTATTGAGTTATGATTGAACGAAACATAGAACTGTTTTATTCTGAAAGTTTTGATTTTAAATAAATTTATTTTGGAAATGTTCAATTTGATAATTTTTGGTTAAAAAGATTCAGAGATTGCATAATTGTGAAAGCTTCGAATTTGAACTTTTTTAAATTTGTAAGGCTACTTCTTTAAAATTGTGAAATTGAGAGTGCTTTATCTTAAAATATTATATGTAATTTTGAAGGTGTTAATATTGAATCTATTCAACTTATATGTACGTATTTCAATTTCTATAAAACTGTTCTGAATTCCTTAATTTG
Source organism: Andricus curvator (assembly GCA_932195095.1). Lineage (NCBI taxonomy): Eukaryota > Metazoa > Arthropoda > Insecta > Hymenoptera > Cynipidae > Andricus > Andricus curvator. The sequence continues at coordinate 226,264 of CAKNYM010049309.1, forward strand.
AAAATTCTTCTTTGAATACTGCACATTAAAAATAGATTAGTTTTGATGGCTTGAATTTGAAAAATTGAATGACAGGGAAACATTTTTGGCGATCCGGAAAAAGTCGGTAATTTTATAATGCTAATTCCTTCTTTCGGTATCTCTTGTCATGTGGCTCAAAATTTAAAATTTGTCACGTATCAAGAGCATTTTCAAAGATATCAAGAGTTTTTAAAACACTTTTAGAGATTTCTGATTTGGAACAGGGAATTTCGGAAAAGAACTAACATGCAAAATTATATGTATTCCCAAACGTGTCTGCTACAAGTCAGGATTATATTTATTTACAACATTTTCTATCATATCTCAGAAATATAGTACCGTTCTTTTTCTAAATTTTTGAAGAGCAAAGTTTCAATTTCTGGAACATTTCTATTTGAAAAAGAATCATTTCTGAGTCCAAAAAAATTCTAATTTGGAAGAAGGATTTTTCAAAATCTGATGAATTGTGACTTGAAACAGAGATTTTTTTTGTGAATCTCCTTTTTATGAATCAAAATTAAAATTTATTTCTAAAATTTCCCGTTCCCTTCTTCTAAATTAGAATAATGACCTTCTTTCTCAAAGTTTGCGTTCCGTGTCAAAAATTCTTAGTTCCAAGTCAAATTATAATTCCTTACAGAAACTCCCTGTTCCAAAATAAACAAATTTTAAATTCTTAATGAAATTTGTTTTAAAGTGAACCTAATATAAAAATTATAAATCTTCACTAAAATTCCCTGACCTAAAATAAAAATTATAATTCCTTGCGGACATTCCTTGTCTAAATCGCAAAATTTGATTCCTTTACTGAAATGTTATGCCGCAACTTAGAATTCTTTTTCTTTTTGAAAACATGTTTTCCTTTGTTCAGGGCTTTTTCGGGTTTAAATTGAAATTTGTACAATTTTCAAATAAAAGTCTTAATATTGAAGTAATTTATCCGAATTCACTCAAAGTTGAATAACTCTGTATTGAAAATTTAAAAATATCAAACCCTAAATGTTGTAAAAATTTAAATTAATGTTTAAACAGTTTTCAGTGTTTCTCTTCAATTTTCGAATTCTGATTGCAAAAAATTTTGATCATAAACGTTTGATTGCATCTAGTTTAATTTAATTTTTTTTAATTTTAATGTTATTTTCTAAAATTAAGAGAAAAACTACGCGTCCTATCAAAAAATGGTGTAATGCAAATTTTTATATAAAATTATAGATAACAATTTTTCAAATCAACATTTTATTGTATCTTGTGCAGTTTTTCCCAAAAAATTTAATTTTTCAATGTTTAGTGTTATTTTTTGCGAATAAAACAAAAACTACGCGTCCCATAAAAAATGTTTCTCAACAAATTTATAGACTATTTTTTTATAAACAAATTTTGTTAATTATTTTTTTTCTTATCTTGCACGGTTTAACCGCGAAATGGAATTTTGGATTCCTTAGTATTTCTTTAGTGGTTAAAACCAGAAACGTTTGTCAAAAAATGCTGTTTTTTCGAATTTAGAGGGTCTTGAAACGTGGAGATACAAAGAAATCCGCGATAGTGAGTTTTTAGATAAAACTAATACCTTTTCATTATGCATAATGAGAATGTAAACAACAAAAAATTCTAGTGGATATGGTCCTCGATAGTACAATCTTCGGTAGTATAGTGGTAAGTATCCCCGCCTGTCACGCGGGAGACCGGGGTTCGATTCCCCGCCGGAGAGATTTTTTTTCTTTTTTTTTTTTAAATTTAAATTTTGAGGTTCTCATCCATTTTTTGTATTATTTTGTTCAAAAAGTTATTTGTTTAACCTTGCACAGCGTACTTTCTTTGAATAATTAATAAATAATTAATTATTAACTATGAAAGAAGTGAAACATTCCGGCAGATAAGGTCTTCGGCAGTATAATCTTCGGTAGTATAGTGGTAAGTATCCCCGCCTGTCACGCGGGAGACCGGTGTTCGATTCCCCGCCGGAGATATTTTTTTTTCTTTTTTTTTTTTACATTTTCAGGTCCTCATCCAGTTTTTTGGTATTATTTTGTTGAAAAAGTTATTTTCTTTAACTTTAAGCAGCGTATTTTCATTGAATGATTCATCAATAATTCATTATTAATGAAAAAAGAAGTGCGATATTCCGGTCGATACGATCCTCGATAGTATAATCTTCGGTAGTATAGTGGTAAGTATCCCCGCCTGTCACGCGGG
>CAKNYM010049310.1:0-20300 GCA_932195095.1 Andricus curvator
TACGATTTTAATGAATAGTACCTTTTTTTGATGAGGAAAAGATTCTTTACAACTTAAACTCTTCCAATTTTTGAAAATAAATTCTTTGATGGCTGAAATCATTGAAAAATAATTTCTCAAACAACAGAATTTATAAACAAATGATGATGTATGATAGTAATTTATTTTGAATGGTATAGGTTCAAATTGTAAAAAATCTTTGGCTGGAGAAAATATGCTATCATTTATTAAAATCGTATAATTTGTTTTAAATTGGTAAAAAAAACGATATGAAAAGAACGTTGGGCGAAAAATTTTCAAATAAATAATTTTTGAATGTTTTAAATGATTTCATGAATATTAATCTTTTTTAAACGATATCATCACTAAGTGATGTGCAAAATGACTTCGGGTCGGGTTCCGGATTTGTAACCGGACAAGAAAACTCGAAAAACCGAACTGGCCCGAAAACCAAGTTTTTGTAGCATTTTTTTGCAAGTTACCATATATTACAGCCAAAATTACCGGAAATTAAAAAAAAATCAATTGGACGTTCGGGTATGTTCTGGTTTTCCCGTTTTTGGTCCAGTTTGGCTTTTCGAGCTTTCGTGTCGGGTTTTCTGGTCGAGTTGCGATCTTGAAACCCGAATCGGCCCGACTTGACCCGAAAATACCCCGACTCGTCGGGTTCAGGTTTTTAAATTTTGCACACCGGCATAACAACTTTTTGTATAAGAAAATATGAACTTCAAGATTTTCGAGAACCCCTAAATATTATCAAACAAAATATGCACAGCAAGGTGAGCCTCGACTATATCCAACCTAAAAGTTCAACAAGAAATGAAATCAACATTTTAAGAAATACTTTCCCAATATAATAACTTCCCATCCTACAGTTTTTTTTCGTTAAATAAATATATATGTTTAGTAAGAACAGAATTGAATTTTACTTGTTTCAAGAAAGGATCGATACTTTTTTTTGCTTCAAAAATATAAAGCGTTCACAAACTATCAAAAAGGAATCAACGATAAAGAAAATTCGAGTGCAAAAATGCTTTTAAAACCCTAATGACAAAAAACCATTTTCTGCTATCCAAAACCCTTCATAAAACGCAGTTTTCAATATATTCAATTCTTTCATGATACTTCCTCACTAAGTTTTTAATGTAAAATAACACTTCCTAAACAATAATTTAAAATATGAGAAACAAAAATTTGAATTTTACTTATATCAAAAAGAGCTTAATAATTTTTTTCATAGAATATTTAAAACGTTTTAAAACTATCCATATGTAATAAACAATAAGGAAATGTCGACTGAAAAAACGATTCAATAATCTTAATGACAAAATACCTTTTCTACTATACAAAACCTTCCATAAAAAGCACAGTTCTCAATTTACCCCAATCTTTTAAAGTACTTTTTTACTCAGCTTTAAACTTGGAATAACATTTCCTGAATAATAAATTAATATATGTAAAACAAAGAATTGAATTTTATTTAATTCAAAAAGGGCCCTATACTTTTTTTCTCTTAACATTTAAACCCGTTAAAAAATATCCGATAGTGATAAATAATGAAGAAAAGTTGAGTGCAAAAACGCTCTAATAACCTTAGGACAAAAAATTTAATAAAATGCACAGTTTTCATTTGATCTAATTTTATTATAAAATTTTTACTCAGCTTTTAATGTAAAATAACAATTCCTGAGAATAATTTGAAATATGCATATGTAAAAAAAATTATTAAATTTGAATTTTACCTATTCCAAAAAGGGTTATACTGTAAAGAAAAGTCGAGTGCAAGAACTTTTAGGTTGAAAATGATTGAGGCTCACCGTGACAGGTTATAAGGAATACCTTAATACTTCTTGTAATAATTTTGTCCACTGATGAAAATGAAGATTTTTTTTTTAATTTCTAAATTGAAAATATAATTGTCATCCACAATATAATGAAATAATTAATTGCACTTTTATTAAATTATAATTTCCCAACCCCGATTTTTTACCTCCACGTGCAATCCGAGTCCAAAATAACTTCCTGACCATGCTAATGAGTAAAATGCTGACGAGCTGTAGAATTAGAAGCTAAAGGTCGTGCCACGAATAATGACTTGCTGATAAGACTATCAGACACTGCACGATTCATGCGTCAAAACCTCGGCAGGTACCGCAGTCTTACCTGAATTCTAGAATCGACTACAGCGGAAAAATTTTAACTCGAAGGCTCCTCGAAATTCAAATGTAACACTTCCCTGACAGGACGTTGTTACAATACAAATTAAAAAAAGAAAAGAAAGCGTGAGTTGTAAAATTAACGAAGGATGTTCTTAAACGATTCTAGGATGATGGAGTTGACCTGTTGGGAGAAAATCGCCCTAGTGGTCATAGCCGCAGTAGGATTGCGGATTGTGATCAGAATAAGTGTTGTAGCATGGAAAAAATTAATTGCACCAGGTCTTGGATTGGGAATTGATGTGGCTTCCCAAGGAAAATGGGCTGTGGTAACTGGAGCCACTGACGGGCTCGGAAAAGCTTATGCAAAAGCTTTCGCTAATAAGGGACTTGATGTCGTACTTGTTTCAAGATCAATCGAAAGGTTAGAAGAAGCTGCTTCTGAAATCAAACAAACTTACGGGGTTGAAACTCGAATTATCGAAGCTGACCTGACTGAAGGCCAGGCAGTTTATAACAAAATTGGAAAGGTCATTGAGGAACTTGAGGTATTTTAAAAATATTTATGATTTTATCCATTTTTAAATATTTGTATTGTTTTCAAAGGCGTTTAGAATACAAAATTGCACTCACTTTTTCAAGATTTAAAATATGATTTCTCTTAACAATTATTTTTTAGATTATCAGTATTAAACTACTTCAGATATTAAATTTTTTTGTTTATTTTTGTGTGACTTCTATACTTTTCTTTAATTTGAAGAAATGTTTTTTTTTTTTTTTCAATTTCTTTTTGTGATTTTGTGTTCTTTGGGGTAGAAATTTTATGTAAACCTTGTCTGGAACCAAATTTGCTATATCAACATATAGCATGAATATTTTTCCCGTATCAGAAACGTAATTTAGTTACTCAGCTTGAAGATTTATATAAAAGAATTGATATGAAGCATTTATAGAAAGTTGCACTTCTATTGTAGAGTATTTTTATAAAATTCATAATTTAGAATTCGAAAAATTCCTTTAGTTTTGGAACTTCATAATATTTAAATATAAGAATATTTTGTTGTTGAAAAAGCTACAAAATTTCCAATATTTAAGTATAAAGAGCAACAAAAATGTGCAAATATTTCTGAAGAATCGTTAACTTTCTACTTAATGAGCTGCGTTTGAAAACTTTCCGTATATAATTAATGCATCATAAAACCATTTCAAAAATGAAGTAAAACCATTTTTATATAATACATACAGAACACTGCTCTATTATATAATTTAATATGATTTTATAATTCATACCATTTGCAATCCACAATAAACATGAGTTTTCATATGTTTTAACTTTCTGAATAACACTATACATAATTACCTTTGTATTTTAACAAGATTTGTCAAATAGAAATATTGTGTGAATTTAATAACTTTTATTTATACTTGAAATGTGCATCTTCTTGAAATATAAATTACTATAATTCATTAAATCTCCCCTCATGTATGTAATAGCAACAGTACCTCTAAATTTGGCTCAAATTGTTAGGAAAGCATGAAATTTATATATTTATATTCTTTATGATTTAAAACAAGTTTTTTGAATAAGGTGCCCAAATTTTTTGTCCGAATAAATTTCAAAGGAAATTAGACGACACGTATCTTAACGATTTCCTAAAATAGTACATTGCGTATCGAGGGCCTAAAGAAGGCAAAATAGCCGTATGCCCTTGATACACATGATACTTTTTGTCCTACCCTCCCTGAAAACAAGCATGTGAAGAAGATAGAGGATGTTTGTTGCACTTGACAATTTTAGATTATAAGTGAAAGGAAGAAATAGCGTACTTTGCAGAAGGGAGACTGTGGTGTCCAGCGATACAATTTTTTGCTAAGATAAAGATAATTTCCTCCATATTCTCGCTTGCGTGGTGCAGGGTATGCATTTAGCGGGCGTAAAGTTTTATGTAGCGGGTGTAAAAGTATCATGTCGGCCCGACGGCGGAGTTCGCATGTGCGAATATCACTGGGCTGGAAGCGGCCACATTACGCCTGCTTCACGTGCATGCAATGGCGCGTTTTCAAGGGGGGTCAGACAAAAAATTTGTTTGAAAAAGTTATGAGTATTTTAATTTTTTAAATTGAAAACGCCGATTATCAAAAAAATATCAAATTTTTTGTTAAAAGTGTTATATTTTTTATATAATTTAAATATTTATATTTTCTTACTGATTCTGATACAATTCCTCGTCCTCTTTTGAAATTTGTTGGAAAATTTCAAATGAGTTTAAAATTGTCAAAATGGCGGCTATCTTCTGAAAATATTTAAAGCGAATTTACTCAAAAACTTCACCGTTTTTTTTCTCTTCATTTTTTTTCTAGATTTTGTCCCAATGTAAAGAGTATATTCCGTCATAGTTTGCCCTGTACTCGAGCCTTGGAGAGAAAAGATAATTTTTTTCTCGATATTTTACGATCTAGTTTTTTCTCAACAATACAATTTTATGGTGTGATGAAAAACCAAAATGGACTTTACAGTTTTAAAAACGTGTTGATGGAAGAATAATGAAGTAAGTATGGAGAGTATCGTTCATGGTGGGGTTTTTGAGTAAATTGACCTTGAGTATTTTCAGAAAAACAGCCGCCGTTTAGTCAATTTTGAACTCCTTTGAAATTTGCCAAGGGATTTTGAAAGATGACAAAAAATCCTTCCAGAATCAGAAAGAAAAAGATAATTATTCATATTAGATAAAAAAAATATCACACTTTTCATGCTTTCTTAACAATTTAATTAAATTATTGTACTGAATTATTGTAATCTTTATTTCAAAAAGATGCACAAATCGTCTTATTCCCTTTGAAAAACAACATATTTGAGTGGTAAATGATTCTGTGACTTGAGCATGCGCTGCCCACCCGTTTTGAAATTAATTCGGTCTTTTTCATTTTTTTTAAAGCACATAAAAAAATCCGATATTGTTCCAGTATCCGGTTAATCATCTAATTTTTTTTAAATACTGTATTAAAGAAATTCCCGTTAAAAATAATTATTTTGCAAAATATCGAAAAATGGAACAGGATCTTTTTGTATAACTCATGGAAAGGAACAATTTTTCGTTTGGAATTTGTTCCGTACTTTGTGTATCTTTTTAAAAGAACAAAGATACTTTATTTTTAGGAAAAAATCTCCATTTTGCTAATTTTAACTTTTTGGATACTTTTTTGCGCATTTCGAAATAATGAGAATTCCTCTATCAGAATCAAAATGAAAAAGCTAATTATTTTAATTGCATATTTGAAAAGAAATGGATAAAAAATTTCCCGTTTTTTTAATTTTGTAAAAAATGTTGGCGCCCAATTTGGAAACTTTTTCACATCACAGAGAATACAGGCACCCAACATTATGATTTATTAACAATTTCAGCCAAAGTTGGACAATTTTCGTTGTGCCTTTGCTACAATAATTAAAGAAATTGAAGTTCCATTTGGATATTTTAAAAACTGTATTATTTTATAAATATATGCGTATATTCAAATATAGGAAAAGTTTTGCAAATAATCCATTGAAGTATGGATAATATTTACGAGATTCTTATATAAAAGTACGCTGACCCTTAATAATTACACTCTCCACAAACTGGGTGGTTATAGTCTCAATCTTTCACTGGAGAATTTTCACTTTTGTGTGCGTTTGGTTCAGTAGGAATGAAATATCCTCAATTCCGCATCTTAAACGAGTAGAAAGTGTTACATCACTTCTTGAAAGTGATCAGACGGGATAATCGAAACTTTCATTATACCACAATTTCTCTAATAGGATATCATCTCACAAGTATTCTTTGATTATTTTCTGATATTTTGCTTAATTTGAATACTTCAGGTCGGAGTTTTAGTGAATAATGCTGGTAGAAGTTATGATCACCCGGAGCTATTTACCCACGTTCCGGAAGAGACCTTGGCGAAGATTTTGCAACTGAATGTCGCAGGAGTAACGGGAGTCGCGAGGGCCGTTCTCCCAGGAATGATGGAAAGAAGAAAGGGAATTGTTATCAATATTAGTTCAACTGCAGCTGCTATTCCCAGCCCTTATCTAGCAGTTTATGCAGCCAGCAAAGCTTATGTTGACAAATTAAGTGCTGATCTTGCGGCTGAAGCTGCCCCCAGAGGAGTAACCGTTCAATGCGTTCTACCTGGTCCAGTGGCTACCAAAATGTCAAAAATAAAGTAAGAAAATTCATTTTTATATTGTATCTTCAATATTTAGAGTTTTATAAGTAAATTATGATTTTATTTGTACTTCATTATGTTTATATGTACTATAGCAATCATGATTCAAGTTTCTTATGGACAGTCACGTTCTAAATATAAATATTTCAGTGTGACCACTAAAACCTAAGAAAACAATTTGCAAAGGATCCCGAACGTTCCTTACGGAAATTGGGTTTCGGTAAAATTGGCCCAATTTGATATATATGTTGTTTCCATAAGAGGCCATTCATTAACTACGTTAACAATTTCAGGCTATTATTGAAGCCCCGTCCTTCCTCGTTGAATTTGGAAACAAAAAAGATTTTGTACAAAAAGGGATAAATTTTCATTACAAAAAGATGAATTTTCAACAACAACCAAATTAATGTTTAACCAATAATTTGCATTAACAACCAAATAGTTGAACTTTAAAGCAAAAAAAAATTTTCTAACAAAATAGGTGAACTTTTAACCAAATAGTTAAATTTTCAAGACAAAAGTACGAATTTTAAAGAAAACAGTTGAATTTCGGCGAAGATAGATGACTGTTCTACCATAAAAGATAAATTTTCAGCAAAAGACGAATTTTTAACCAGTTTAATTAAACGAATTTCGAACAAAATAGTTGAATCGTTAATGGAATATATGAATTTTCAATCAAAAAAAGATACATTTTAAAACAAGTAGTGAAATTATTAACTACAAAATTTTTTTTTAACCAAAAATTTAATCGTCAAATTTTCAGTTAAAAAAATTAATTTTCAACTAAAAAAAAACGAATTTTTGAACAAAATAGGTGAATTTTCAACTAAAATTATGAATCTCAAAAAAATGAATTTTCAACAAAAAAGTTCAACATTCAACCCAAGAGATAATTTTTTCACCAAAAAGACTAATTTTCCAATGATATGAAATAGTTAAATTTTCGACCAAAGAGATTAATCTTCAACCAAACAAATTAATTTGAACAAATATTTCATATTCCTCCTGAGTAGTTTAATTTTTGACGAAAAAATATGACTATCTAACAAAATAGTTGCAATTTCAATAGTGGAATTTTCAACCAAACGAGATAAATTCAGAATGAAAAGTATAATAGTAGACTTTTCAACCAAAAATGGTTGGATTTTCTTATTGGGTTCTATTAATTCAGTTCGCATTTAGGCGAAAAAACGAGAAAAGGGGGAAGTTTCTTGAAAACAGGGGGAAATGAAGAAGAATTGTCGAAAAAAGGGGTACAGAGGAAAATAGGGGAAAAACTGTGAAGTCTGAAATATGAAAGTGACTTTGAAACTTATTAGGTTATTATTGAACTGTACCGTTGCAGGGCAACTTATCTTTCGCAAAATTCGCAAACTTTGTTCATATTTTTCATCAGGGAACGTACTAAATGTTATCTAAGTTTGTAATGTTACTTGCACTACACCTCTCCCTTCCCCCTGTTAACAACCGTAGTTTTTGACGCGACCCCCCCCCCCCCCTCCTGCTCAAATTGGTAATGTATTTTATGAGCGGCCTCGAAGGAACGTGTGGGGTCCTTTGTTAGGATTCGGATTGAGCTCTTACAAATTAAGAGACTTAAAAGAATATGTTTTCAAAATGAAGCTTGCAAAACTGAACGATTTTAATTTAAGTGTCTCAGAAATTAAACTTTTTCAGAATTTAACATTGAAAATTTAAAAATATTAAATTGGAATCAGAGAAGTTTCAAAGATGTTATAAATCATTCATAAGTATTTAAGTACTTATGTAGTATCAAGTGCAATATTTAAGATAATTGAATAGATTTTATTACGAAAAATGTATGAGATTTATGTACAAACAATAAATTCACTGTCATTGTGATCGTTTCAAAATTTAAGAATTTCAAACTGTAAATTTTACATTGTATAATTAAAGAATTCTGGAAATTAAATTGTTTAAAAGTACATAATTGTGATATGGTGCATTATAATTTTCAAATTTCAATTATTTCAATCTAAATAGCAAAATTAATAACTGGAAAAAAATTGTTCAGTTTTGAAATTGTTGAATTCAAAAGGATTAAATTTCACATTGCCTAATAATTATGAATTTTTTATTCAATTATGTGTCAAGATTAAAAAATGTTTTTTTTTCTTTTGATTAAATTTTTTTCTATTGTTACATAAATATATCACAACAAATTTGTTCTGCGTGCAACTTTTCGTGAAAAACAAAATTAATTGAGAAACGAAATTCTTTCTTTGGTTAATTGTAATGATTCTTTTGAAAAAGAGAAAATGTGATCTTACCCCAAGTTTCAATTAATATTTAATATATAGCCGGACTTGCCTTTTATTATTCTTAAAAAAATGTTAACTATCAATCTTAGTATTTTTTTGCATTTTTAGAGTTACTTACAAAATACTAATACCTTGAAAATTATTAGAAGAAGATTCATTTATTCAAGTCTCGGACTCAATGTTAAATTTTTATTTATTAATTTAAAAATTGAATTGAATTGCATAATTAAAATAGACCATTAAAATTATAAACATTTTTTCCCCAGGAGAGCTACGTGGATGGCTCCAACACCAGAGAAATTTGTCGAAGCACAATTAAAAACAATTGGCATCGAATCTCGAACAACAGGATACCCTCCACACTCTCTTATTGTAGGATTTGTACATGCATTGCAATGTATTTGCGAAAAAGGTGCTATATGGTTAGTAGCAAGGACAATGCTTAATATTCGGGGTAGAGCCCTCAGGAAAAAAATGAAGGATCAAGAAGACGTAAAAGACGTTCCTGAAAGAGCAGCGTCATCCAAACGACTTTAAAACTCGCCATAGTCATTTTTGTTGAATATATTTTGTTAGAATGATAAATAATATATTACATAATCGTTTAAGACTGCGATCATTCTATTTTTCCCATAAATCGTTGTTTCTTACACTTTGTGGCCTTACGAATGAGAATGACAAGTTCGAGAAAATAAGCTTACTTGTAAAAAACATAATGTTTTCTAGGAACAGTCATTTTATACAAAAAAATGTACTTATTTATACGAAAAAGTCACTACTTTATGACATTTTCAGCTCGAGATGATATTTATGTTCTGATAAGTGCCTAATCAGGTCGCGTAGTGAACAAAAAAATAACATTAATTTAAAACAGAGCAAATCATTCCTTTTTCAGTGATTAATAAGATCCATACAATTACGTTTTTTATAGAAATTTTTTGATCATATGCATTTTTCATTAAATAGTCTTTGAATTCTTTCGTGTAAATTTATTTGTTTATAAAAATGTATGAATGATGTTGTGTATTTTAATTAGATTCCTAGACCTATAGACTTTGTAACTTCAAAACCTTTTCCTATTTTTAAATTTATTTCTACGATTTCCGTTTTCGAAAAGACATTGTTCTTCTAAGTAGCTATGAAAGATTTACGCACGTACCCATTTGACCCAAGCAACTGAAGATATGCATTTATTCATTTTTCACGGTATGCTTAATTAATGTGTGCGCTTCAGAGTCAGGATGTGATTCAATGCTTTTTTGAGTCAGCGAAATCGAAGACCTTAAAAGTAAAACGTTTGAAATTCCTGCACGAAATCGTGAGAAACTTTTCACATTGTCACATACAAACTATATTTATTAAAATGGCATCATTTTTTTATTGGTTCAATGAAAATTGATCTTAACATATCGTAAAGCTGTATGACAATATGTACATATTTTTCAAAAAAATAAACAAAAAAATTTGTGCTTGTACTTGTAATGTTTTGTGTAATTTCATTTGAAATGAAAAATTTAAAATTAATAACTACGAGAAAATCCATATTTATTGAAACTAGACATACGCAAGTGTTTTTCTGCCTTCTTTACATAAAAGATTATTGAATTATTCCGTCCACAAAAAATGCATAGAAATAACGTTCACAGGTCGCATGGCCGCAAACATAAATTATATTCATGCTGAAAAAAAGTGATTTCGCGGAAATGCATTTACGAGCTTGAGAGTGAATTAGAAAAAATAAATCAAGAGATAAATTATTAGTAACTTGTACTTGTTTTGTCATAACCACAATAAATTGTATTCTTTTTAGGCTATTAATCTCTAACAAATTTTCAGAATCATCAATTATTTCTTTGTATTCAGCGCGAAAACTTTCAGTTCAATATTTATTATAATTATAAATTCAATGAATTTACAATTTCAATTTTTATACAAAATCCAAGGTCCTTTTTTAAACTATATTTAAACGGTAAGCATTTGAAGGTTTTGAAATTGTATTTGTAATCAATGCGACCTGTCGTACCGAGAAATTGACAAAGCTGGTAAAGGGAATGAACTAGTCGTCCCGAATTTTCAGGATGACTTGCCAAACTTGTGAAAAATATTTTACTACTTCTTCCGACTTTCGGGGCGATCAGATGCTTTGAGTTTTAATTGTAATAATACTTTATTTTTTATTTCAAAGCTTTCAAATTAAAATGCTTTTTGTAGGTTCTATTTTTCTCTAAACATAATTATTATCAAATTCCACCAATTTCCAATAGAATTTGTCAGTTGAAGTGAACCAAAACTAACATGTAACAGCAAATTGAAAAGTAATTAATAAATACTACTATATCCTTTTATTAAATATGAAAAGCAGTTTTAGGCATAAAGTTGATATATAATAAAAATAAATAAGAAAAATTATTACTAACCATATTTTGAAGAGGTAATTTTTCCGTAACATTGTTTATCACGATGCACTCAGTTCTCGTGCTGCAAGGTTGGACCAGGAATGGATTACAAACAATCGCAGAATGCGTTGGTCCACTTCCAACTGCAAAATTTGTCCGCATTTCACTCTTTACGTTAAAACAAAAATTCTGAAAATCTCAAGACTGAAAATTTCAAATATTTCCAAATCAAACTTTAAATTTCTTTAGTGAATCAAAAAATGAACAGTTAATTCCCGAAGTTATTTAAATTTCTATTAATAAAAATTGAAAATGAATAATTTTATCACAAAGTGAATCATGATTTGATTTTCATATAGAACTATGAGTCATTAATATCAGAGAATATTTCTAATTTACTTATACGCACCTTTAAAGTAATCGTGCAGTATTCGTCGAATAGAATCTACAATAAACATGCTGACGCCCGGGGACTTCTTTTCCAATATCAGCGATTTCGTCCCTGCAACAAATAGCCCTTTATGCTTTTTTCTTATAATTATAAAATCCAATGCCATCACAAATCAAATCTGCGCATAATTCTTCCTCCGGGCGCCAGCACTCAATAATACTAGACATGATCGAACAGACAACAAATGCGTGCACTGAAAAAAATGGTTTAGATGTCCCAGCTAGACATTTAGCTGGATTTCGTCTTCTAAGATAATATAGCTGTGCTACCTAAATTTCTAGCTGTGTTACCTAAATTTCTAGCTGTGTTACCTAAATATCTAGCTGTTTTAGCTAATTTTGACGTCTAGAAATTTTCTAGCTAATTTATCTAGATAATTTCTAGACGGCAAAATTTAGCTAAAATAGCTAGACATTTAGGTAACTCAGCTAGAAATTAAGATAACACAGCTATATTTTCTTAGAAGACGAAATACAGCCAAACGTCTAGCTGGGACAGCTCACCCATTTTTTTCAGTGTGCAAAGAAAATTTCTTTCTGAAGTTCTTCATAACGATATTTTGGTAAGTTTTCATTTTCTGTCAGTTAGAACGAGTTTCGTGAGATTTTGGTGCACGAATTAGAAAATTATGATAATTATTTCTGCTTCTCCCTAAAGTTTCAAAAGAGTAAAACTTCACGAAGAAATGTTCTCCGAGTATGAATTATTTTTATTTATTTTTTATTTGATAAAATGTAGGTAATATAAACTTTGTAAAATTTTCTTAGCAATCTATGGCTTGTATAACAATCTAATTGTGAAAAATGATTACAAAATATCTCAAAAATTTCACATTCAATGTAATATGGTATGTGGATATTATGATATGATATAATATAAAAATATATATATATATATATATATATATATATATATATTTGTATCATGCACGGAAAGAAACCAACGATATTGGTAAAATGTCCAAAGCAGGGATTTGCAGTAGAATTTATTATAAGTATTAAAATTAATGAATCGCATAAATAACTCGTAAAAACCTTTCAAAACCTTGCAATTAAACAGATTATAAGGGCCTATTTGAATCTGAAACTCATGACGTCACATAGCGAAGTTAAAGATATAACAATCATTGAATATGGATGTTAAAGTCGGCTGTTTAAAAAAAAAATTACTCCATTCAAATATATTTCAGTTTTATTGATTTGATTTTTCAGTATTTTTCTTTTTGAACTACAACCTTTTTCCGTGTGGATTACAGAAAACTATATACTGAAATGAGTGATATTTTTAAAGAATAAACTATTTGCAAATTCGATTGAAAATGTATTGAAGCAGGAATAAAACTTATTTTAGATTAGTAGAATTACATTTTAACTAAACATTTTTTAACTATGTGAAAAAATAAGTCTAAGTAGGCACCCGGCATGAAGGAGTTGATTGGGACGCGTTGACTGGCATTTACAAAAACGGACATTTCATTTTGTCCGAAATGCTATTGAATGCGCTTTACTGTATGAATCTCATTTCGCTTTTATCATTTTTAATGCGCATAAGCTTCAAGACATTAAGGGCGTTGGAACCAGGACCCAACCTCAACATTAAATTCCCTTATTTTACTCCATAAATAGTAGAATAACGTCTTTTTTAGATAATCAGGGCCTATTCCTCTTTTGAATCAAATCTATATTTGGAGTGAAGAATTGGCTAATTTCAATACTTATTGTGTGAAACGTTTCTTCTTTTTCACACTAACCCGAGTAAATACTAAAAAAAGCCATTTAATGCCTTTCAATGCTACGCGGTGAAACGCCAAATTATATGCCATGCAATGGCCTTTGACGAAACTAGTGTCGAACAGAGTCAATGCCATTTAATGCTGTTGACCCAACTAACTAATTTTTAACGGACAGCACGCGCTTACCCGAAAGAGTTTCGTACCCTATTTAAATTGATTATTTCAATTCAAATAATATTTATTTATGACTCAAGGAACCCAAGTGGCATTTTTTTCTTGTGTGAAATTGCAATACGAGCCAGAGCCCGAGGTGTAGCGGAGGCAAAACGGAGGGCTGTCGCGAGTATTACAATCACACGAGGAAAAAGTTACACACAGGGTCCGTGTGCAATACAATATTTTTTGTAACGCACGCACAAAATGTTCGCTTTTCGAGGCATGTATTGCGTGCGGGAAGTGACCAATTCCAAAGCCGTGATAAAAAGCAGTTATAAAAAGACTTTTTCTAGCTGCTGCGCTTGCGCTCTTTGAGCAAGATTACTTTTTCTAGCTGCTGCGCTTACGCAGTTTCAGCCAGATTACTTTTTCTTGCTGTTGCGCTTGCGCATTTCGATTCAGATTTACTTTCCAGGACTGCCGGAATAATAACCTCACTTCATTATGATTTGATGCTTGAGAGACTGATTGTGAGTAGTGAATAGTGATTGGACAAACTCGAAGTGATAAGTTACCATAAATGACTGATAAATTACCATCAATTACCGATAAATTACCGAAAATTTTAGAAATTTTTAGATACCTGAAATTTCCGGTAATTTATCAATTTTCCATAAATTTCCGGAAATTCGGAAAATTTAGCAATTTTCCATACATTTCTGGAAATTTTTAAATTTTTTTCAAAAAGCTTTGGCTACCTGAAGGTTCCTGGTAATTTAGCAATTTTCCATAAATTACCGGAAATTTAGCAATTTTCCATAAATTTCTGGACATTTTTGGAATCTTTCCAAAAAGCTTTGGATACCTGAAATTTCAGATGATTCAGCAACTTTTCATAAATTTCCGGAAATTTAGCAATTTTCTATTTTCCGGAAATTTTTGAAATTTTCGGATTTTTTCCAAAAAGTTTTGGATACCTTGAATTTCTGGAAATTTTCGGCAATATACAAATTCACCGAAAATTTCCGAAAATTTTCGGTAATTTTTGGTGATTTTACCATAAACTTCCAAAAATTACCATAAATTTCCAAAAAATTTATTCTTATTGTTTCTCAAATCGAAAATTTCCTGCATTTCTTACAAAAAATATCGTGTGCAACAGGTGCTGAAAGTAGACAGTTGCAACTCTTGTGAAGTTTACAGTACTTGCCATCGACTCATCTTCGGGTCGTTTCCGGCTTGTCTTCGGCTCGTTTACAGCTCGCCTACAACTCGCCTACGACTCGCCTACAACTCCCCTTCGACTCGCCTCTGGCTCGTACAACAAACTTCACACTCGTGTGGAACTGCCTACTTTCCGCACTTGTAGCGCAATATACTATTTTATCACAATGCAATCATAAGTGCGATTTTCGGGTCTCATAACTTTCTCTGAACGACAGTCAGTCGTCAACTTTTCAACTGTCATGTAATATGTCAACAACGACACAGTGCGGCGACAATGTGTAGCGCTCAGCGTTCGATAAAGCCTGCTACAGTTGTTCGCTCGCCAATCAGATCACAATACGTCATTAATTCATAGGCCTAGGACCCTAAGTGAATCGCGCATAGGTCTAGGTCTATAAATACTGTTTTAGGGATCTTTTGAAGGCACTCAAATCGCATTTATGATTGAGGTGTGATAAAAAATATAGTAGTTAATACCGACGGCAGTAGCTGCGTGGTTAGCGCTCGGATGGGTGACCGCTCGCGAATCTCACAGCGTTAAACTACTGTCGAGCGGAAACTTTGATGCCGAGTATGGGTATAGGCACTCGATGCTATCGCAGGTATACAACCAAACTCGTCTATCAGTAATCGACTGCGCTTGGAGGTTTTGTTTTTCTGCAATTTTCTTCTCCCTTGGCCAAAACTCCAAGTGAATGGGAGAGCTTCTGATAAAATCCGAAGGGACTCCACAGGATCAAGTACTCGTACGTCAGGCATTATCTGTAGGCTTATTGAGAATCAGGGTAATCAGGGTAATTGGGGGGGGGGGCGAGGTGATAGAATTAGATATGTAAAAGACTCAAAAGACATACATGGATGAAAATAACAAAAATATAACCGTCAATATCAACCCCTTCACCTCACATCTTTCCCACATCTCATCACACCTTCCCTCATATTTCCCTCCCACAAACCTCACATAACCCTTCTCCCAGCCTCTTTCTCACAACTCTTCTATTCATCCCTCTCCTTCCCCATCCTTAACCCCTTGCTCTTCATCATTCCCCTCCCTCATTTCTCAGCTCTCCACACCACTCATCCCTTGCTTAACACTCAACCCACCCTTCCATTTCCCTCTGGCGTTTTCTTAGTTCCCCCTCCATTACACTTCCCCTTAGAACTTGCCCTATATCGCCCCCTCATATCCATCTCCCCTCACAACGAAAATCTTCCCCTAATCACCTCTCCTGGCCGTCGCCCCTCCTGTTCCTCATCCACGAACTCTCCCTCACTTCGCACCACCATTCCCACTCTTTTTTTTTTAATCCATCGGGTTCTAGATATTTGTTCTCGAATGCTTAACGACTCATTCATCCGAGCCTAATACTTCAAATTATTTAGATGTTATGAGCGATAAACGAGGAACGGGCGGATAGTCAGACAGAGACCCGACCATACACGGAAAAAAGTGGATACACGGAAAAAATTTATCCGTGAAGAAGTCACGAACTTGTAGCTAGGTCTCGGATACGAGATAAAAAAATGAAACATTACATCCTTATTTCTATGAGAAATATATGGATAAATTTCGAAGTTTCTTACGAACAGTTCGAATTTCCTACGAATAGTTCCTGAAAATTTCAGACTGAAATATAAAGAGGAAAAATTTTATTTGTGCGATTTAATTTTATATTAATTTATAAATTCGCAACTCAGAAGATTCGAACCCTCAAAGACTGCTGACTCACAAGTTTCTAAACATAAACCAGGAGTGCGTAAACACGCGCAGCCATCAAGGCCAAACAAAATAGGTATTATAAAATTTCTAGCCACTCATCCGACGAGCTCGAGGCACACATACGAGCGCACACACGCACCGCGCGTTTGGGAGTGTGTGTGTGTGTGGGCCACGTACAGGCGAACTTAGTTTCGAGTTCCCAGATTTGTCGGGCAAGCTCGTGAGTGCTCTGAGAATCTTTTCCCAATCACTCGTAATATTTTTGTAATTATTCACGTAAAAAAAAAGTGATGAACCGTGTTAGAATTTTCACATCGAGTTCGTCAATCTTTCTCAAAGTTCGCAGGTTATTTACGAAAATACATAAATATCCGATGATTTTTTCTCATATCCGAGACCTAGCTACTAGTTCGTGACTTTTTTACGGACAAATTTTTTCCGTGTAGTTAGATTCACTTTATGTATTGTTAACTTGAAGTTTACTTGTTCGCATTGTACAAGAAACAATTCAAATAGTTTTTGATACTGAATGAGATAGTGATCTCAAATTATACAAAACCTAAAGTCGGCATTACTAGTTCAAATTGTAAAAAGAAAGATTACTAGAACAAGTAGCTTCAATAACTATTTGAAATAGTACAGTTGAACATGTAAACTGTATGAATAACTAATTTTCATAGTAAGCAAAGAATTGTGAGTTTGACGTTTGCAAGTGAGTTCGATCTCCTTTTTCGCATTGCAATAACCACTGCGCGAGATTGTTAGCCTTAATATTTGAAATTGTAAGTGAGTTCAGTGGTACAACTAGAAACGTGTAGGCCTCCTCCGCAAAATTTCTTTAGGAGGTCCGTTTGAAATTAAAAAAGAAGGACGACTATTAACTTGCTTATCAGCAAAACAACATATTTTCGCTTCTCAATCTATGAGATAGGCCCACTGACATTTTACAAAATGAAATAAGGTGTCGGAAACTATTTTATAATGTTTTCTCTTTTATCATAATATTAGTTGAGATAATTATTATGAATAAACATAGTGAATAACTCTACTTTATACTTCAATACTGTTTTTTTGTTTTGTACAAAAATGTCAGAATTTAACAATATTTTGAAGAATTATATAAAAAAGAATACTTTTTACATTATTTCTACTATGGAATTTTCTGCTTAGGATATTTTTAATTTCTTATAACACTAAAAATGATTAGGATCGTATTTGATTAAGCCACCCAGGTTCAAATATTATATTATTTGGAAGAATTTTTTCTTAGTAGAATAATACATTGTTTTTAACGTATCATATTTTGACACAATAATTAAAAAGTAATTCGTTATAAAATATTAGTGTAAATTGATTTCCAATTTTAACGTAGTAATAATTTTTTTTAACCTTTTCACATTGATGTTTGTAAAAATTACTATCATTTAATGAAAAAAAATATATTTTCTCATGTTTTTCAGATTTTTAACAACAATAAAATCTACCATACTACTGTAATATCGCGATATTTGATATTAATTTCTGGGAACCGAAAATTTTTTTGTATTAAACAGTTTTTATTCTATATCAGCATACCCATATCTCATAAGAAAAATTTTATTTTTGCAAAAAATTCAAATTTGAATCACTATTCAACGTTTGTCTCATCTTAAAACAGTGATTTCGATTTTGCATTTGGTATATTATTACGATGTTTAAACTATCTTTTATTTATATATCAGTTATGTAAATGAATGTTACGTTTTAAATAAAGTGATATGATAATAAAATCAAATTAAAAATTCCAAAAATTTCATTCGAAAACATTTTTTTATGTCTTAGTTTCCAATAATACAAAATATGTACTTTTTAAAAATTGTAATTTTAATCATTTTATAATAATACACATAAATTACTAATAATATATTTACGGTGTGAGTCAATACTTCTAAGCAAAATATTTTCCCCAAGCTCGTTACAAAATATTAGATCTCATCTGTAAGAGATTATTTAAAAAAATATTAAGTAAACATTTATTATAATTTTTTAGCTGGCCACGTTTTTCTCAGAGAAACCGCTTGACCGAGAGTTTGTCAGAAAAATCTAAGCGGTTCCGTAGCTCACTTGACTAACGCGTGCGCTAGATTTAGACTTTAGGACAGGTTTTAGGTAGTTAGGTAGGGTTCGATTCTCCAGCGGGGCGATTTTTCAAAGCGTTTGAGCGTGCGATCATATGTGTAAGACTCTGTGCGTGCAATTGTGTGAAAATAATCGGAAATTAAGTGCAGTAATCATACATAAAATAATTTTTTACTTTTCAAATCGATCGACATTTTACATCATTTTTGGTTGTCCAAAGTTTCGAGCTAATCTATTTATGAATCGTGTATAGAATGCGTGCAGTGCATATATACATATACATATATGCGTTACAATGCGAAATCGGCAAAGTTACCCTTCACAGAAGTAAGGCTTACTACACGAAATAGAAACTCTTCTTGTCGCTGAGTGTGGACGGTTACCAAGTGGTGCAGTGCATCCTACTATTTGAAATTGTTCATCCTGCTCATCTAAAAATTCAGTTTAACTTACTTGAACACAAAATAGTAATTTTAACAAAATTCACCGACGAAAAGCTGCGCTTCAATTTAAAATAGTTAGAACTACTGGTTTAGGGAGTTCTTCTAACGATCCACTTTTTTCCGTGTACAGTGGGGCAAAAAATATGTCTGTGGACAAATTTATGTTCATAAGATAATTCTAATCCGACTTGAATGTTTGTTTTTTAACACAACTATTAAAATTTGGCATATATTTGTCATGTATGCATTGTTACTGCAAAACTTTTTAAAATACTTTTTATGTGAGAAGTTGTAGGCTCCGGAAGCTATGATCATGGTTCTTTAAAGCAACCAATCCCGACGCAACTGGAACGTGTACGTCATCCGCTTCTGCTCCTTCTGTCCTAGAAGGTAAGCAAGAGCGGGAAATTTACGCGAGATAACATTGGGCAACACTGTTCCTTGGAGTCAGGTCTCTAGCCGCGGATGATCTTACGCGGCAGACCGGACAGTTGGAGATGAAGTTTCACCTCTGGATACTTTTTTAGAGCTACCAATCTTTGTAGAATGTTATGAGGAACAGTGTGTAACATAAATGTTACCATAACGCGGGACTCGGTACGACCCTGCACGAAAGGTTTGCCGGGCCGCACACGAGACGGAACGGAATCCCCCGAGGGGACCCGAAGTCCCGAGGAACAGCGCAGCAGTTCCTCAGTCTTGGCTCGCTCGCCCTCCGGTACACCATTTTTTCGGAGTGTTAGTGTCTCGTGCTCTCAACACGTTTCTCCGCCCAGGCCGACGTCCTGAAAACCGAACGCCGGATCGTTTCCCTAGGAGGGATCTCCGTCGCTTTGCTATCCACGCGGATTCTACTTCCGATTGCCAGCTCTCTGCCACGGACTGGCGGTCTACGATTTGTAAGTGGTAATAAATATCTGTTATTTTAATTACCGAACTCTGTATTGTGTTCTCCCCTTTCTCTCGGTATCCATCTCCCAATTTCCCTCCTCGGTACTACCCCCGTAATAAGTGTTGACGGACCAGATGAAGTGATCCCAGAAGAACAGCCTTTTGCATACGGTTCGCGATGGAATGAGCCTGACGCTGGCAAGCCGGAATCTTGTTGAGTTGGCTAATAAATGAAGCTTTCATACATCCAAGACAGCCGATTATGAGAACTACAAGATGGACTTTGAAGCCCTGGTAGAGCCTGCTCAGTTCGAAAAGAAGTGCTTGATATTTCGCCCGTTTTTCTTCCTCCTTTGCCGTGGTATTACCATCGGCTGGTGCCGAAAATTCAATCACGTAAATGATCTTGTTCTTCAGATCTTGGAGGACAATATCAGGCTTCGTAGCACTGATACGTTGAGTGGTGGAGAAAGAGAAATTCCAGTAGATCTTACACTGATCATTCTCCACAACGGACTC